>JABSTR010002377.1:0-90710 GCA_013339765.2 Haemaphysalis longicornis | reverse complement strand
TGTAATAACGACGTTTTACAAAAGTTATACCTGAACCTTCTTTACTCTGGATCACGTCACGAAGCAAAACATAAATTAACCTGGCGTACGTGGGCCATTATTGCCCAATTTTTTATACAATCAAAATTAAACAAGGGGAGTGAAAATCCTTACACGTTAGAAGGCAGGTGTCCTAATTTAGGTTCACTTTTCAAATCAACTGTCGCCTTTTGATTGACTATAACTGTAGCGAATAAGGAAAATACTCCGGTAAATGTGTAAATGAGGCCAACAGGGGCGTCATAAAAACAATCAGAAAACATTTTTTGGGGCATTTATTCTGCTTACGAGGTTTGAAAACAAAAGCTTAGCGACACCTATAAGCAACGTTTTTACTGATAAATTGTCCAATACGACAATATGCAGCGGTTGTCTCGCTTTTTTTTTTTTCGTTGTTTTTCGCGTGACTTATTGTGTTTTTTTCTTCTCCACCGTGTTGACTGTCTTCCTTGGATTCGTTTAGTCGTGTTACAGAGCGAATTATGTCAGCAAGCTAACTGATGCCGCCACAATTTCAGAAATAAGAGAAGTGTGGTATATGGTGTGCACCTTTTCACCCATTTCCCAACACGTCAAATGTCACGAGTCACGCAAATTCAACAAAATTTACATTTTTTCTTTGTACAGCACGCACATTAGACCCCCCAATGCTCCTATTCCTGGAAAATCCGCAACGTGGGTATGTATCACAAAAAAGCGAATAAAACACAGACACATTTTTGACGCTGGCAACATGCGCAGATAGCACAGCCCGTACAGCACTGGGTTGCTACTGTGCAGGCCCACGTTGAAATCCAAACAGACCACATCTTTTTTTTGCTCCTTACAGGGGTGGCGACTTTCTGACCTGACCAAAATAACGGCTACGCCTTGTGGCAAGGCACTTTCGGCTATTGATTTAAAGCGAACGGAAATTTAACTGCAGATCGTGCTTACCAAAGCACCGCAGAAACAAAGGTCCCAAGAGTGGCGCGCGAGCTTCGCGAGGCGGTAGAAATCAATACATTTGGGCGAATCTCCTTTGCATTCATACTCGGAGAAGAAAAAAAGAAGTGGAAGAAAAGAATGTGCTCTTTGGCATGTTTGTTTGACGTCTGGTTTTTTTTTCGAGGCACGGCCGCTCGATAGAAACAAGACCTTGTTTCCACTGCGCGGCCGTGTTCGAGGACAGCTGCGTAAAAACAAGCAAATACACTGCCGATTCTTAAATGCGGTGTTCACCAGAATTTTCGGTGGAAGAGAAAGGGTTTAAGAAAAAAAAAAACCATGCCCCACAGTTTTTTGTTAATTTGGGCCCCTAATTTTTCTCGGCAAAATGGTTTTATTGTTTGAGAGACCAATACTTTATGTTCAAACTTCGTTTTATCTGCACGTGAGCCGTCTTGCGCGTGCCTAAGAACGTCACTTCTGGTATTGCGGTGAGCCTATATGGCTTCCTCTTCGTTCCAGCGCGATGATTTAGAGCAAACATTAGTAACACGATGGGTACGTGAGGCACATTCAAACAAAAATTTGGTTGTTTTAAGTGCTATTTCTCCTACTGCAGAAGTGATGCAGGCAAACGGCTGCGTGGTCAGTTGATTACTAGGCATTTTGCACATCTTTCAAACGCTCCTATCTGTCGCCAGATGAACGGAGAAAAGTTGTTTTCTGGCAGTATGCCTATTATATGTTTGTAGAATTGCAAGGATTTGTGATATAGCAAGAAAAGCATACATTGTCCATAATTACAACTGAATCTTTATCTGAAACAAAAGGTTATACTGCTGTTAATTAAGGAGGGAATTTTGTTCGCACATGAAGAATACCAGTGGTTTTTCACATGGTATTCGCAATACTTTGATAATTGTCACAAAACGTTACTTTTACTAATGCAAACTGAAAAGCTCAAGACCCCAAAAAATGTTTTTAAGGAATTAGTTTTGTTTTGCACCTGATAGAACGCTGTGACTAACTAGATGACGTTACTCTTAATATCATTAATCGTTAGACACCGTTAACCGTGCTAACCGCTTAAAAAGCCTTATAAAGAAGCAGGACTATCAGCTTACATAGAAACAATCCATAAAGTCGGACCTAAATACGTTGGGTTGGGAATGCGCATCAGTTTTATTTCTGCCTCGATACTAATTTTAGCAAATAAGTATCGTGATTACGCTGTTGGTATCACAATAAATGGCCTTCCAAAAAGCGGAAGTGCGTGTGGCGAGCGGGTTTTTCGAGCTTCAAGTGCGCAGCTTTCTTCCGCAGTCTTCTTGTTTCTTCTCGAAGAATAAAATATATATTTAGTTGATTTATTGATGGATATTTTAGCCGCACTGCAGAAAAAGTGTCTTACATTTGAAGTTACAAACCGGTTCCCTGTAAATGCACTGTGTTCGTCAACTGTCTCCTCTTTTTAACACAGAACGTTAATGATGTTCTTGAAACGTAAAATAACCGTCATCGATTGCAACAAGCTGAAGCATTTGCACATCTTGCAGGTTGACTATACTTCACCTTGGTGGATTATAGGATTGCGAAGGTTTTTTTTTGTGTTGAGTTTGTTACAATAGCAAGGCCCATAACTGGGACCAGGGACCCAACAGGTATTTAAAAGATATACAATACAGGAGGGTTGAGAATATTTCGTTCTTTCCTCGTACTGGGCTGCCTTGTGCTCGATCGCGTGAATGTCACCTCTCGTAGTTTTTTCTAACACACAAGAGTAAGAGGTTGCTGTTCGCTGAGTTTGAATAGACTATTGGCATTGGTGACCTGAGTAACCTAAGCACTTTGTTGTTGTTTCCTGTTTCTGAGTCTGTGTTTATTTCGACCCTACAGTTCCAGCCAGCTGAAAAAAGCCATCCTTGAAGGTATTTTGGGCTTCTTGCGGGTTGTTTAGAAGGATTAGTCATGTTGTTTTAATTTTTTGACACGCTAAGTTTTTACAACCATATACCGGTTCGTCATATGAACTTTTACGCTTGACACCCAAACATTGAGGTTGGATGTTGGTTTTTTTTTTTTCCTTTCATTCCCGTCGATATGTTTTTACATATGATAAACACATTGTTTCAAAGCTACTCACGCTTAGGATGCAAATCTCCATGCTCGATTCATTAACTCTTGATTGCCTATGAATAACGTCAAAGATTTACGACACTACACAGCCGTACGACGTCACATTTTTTCCTTTGATCCCGCTTTCGTTAGTGGTGACTCGATTTCACTTTTAACACTGCTTTTTATTTAACTGGTTCATTCATTCGGGTGCCATAATTCACTTTTTGTACAGCTGCCTACTTTTGCCTACGCTGTTATTCTGTTTCAGTACTTTTTTGTAGGATTTGGCCTTCTTACAGAAACATACAAAAACAACACTTGCGCTTCGTGGGGAACCCAATTGTAACCAAATAGTGAAAATAGCGTTTTTAGAGAAGATATCCACAAGAAATAACTTCCTATTGTTCTATTATTTTTTCGGGTACCACGTCCCCCAAAAGCAAATTGGCGTAATAAAATTGGCCGTAATAAAATTACAGTAAAAATTGCAATAATTAATGAGTTTTTGCTGTAATGAGCAATTTGATGATTAAGTTTTAGTGTTGGCAATTTAGTAGTGTAATAAAATTACTTCAGGCAAGTAATTTTATGAAAATTACTGATTACTTTCCAATTACTTTTCACTACGATATAGCATGTCCGCTTCTCTTACAGCATAAACGGTTGACCAAGAAAAATTGAACAAGTAGAGTTCCAATGCCCCGGTTCTCGGGGCCCTGGAACAATAAGAACGCGAGAGAAACAACGCTTCGATTAGAGCTGTGCCTGCTTTCTCGTGCCTCTTCGTCCCCTGTTTATCGTTCCGGGAATGCCATGTAAAAAAGTGTATAAAAGTTGGTATGGGTGAAGGAATTTTTTTAAAGTATTTCAAGCGAATTTATTACTTTGAAAAGTAATAGCAATATAATGTCATTACTTTAGGCCCCCTGTAATTTGTAATGTTTGTAATTGCATTTTAGAAAATTCTAGGAATGTACTGAGTAATGTAATTAATTACTTTTTAGAAGTAATTTCGCCATCTCTGCTTCACATGATGGTTTATTAAGAGCCGCTAAGTCAGTCAAGAAAGTTTGGTTCCTGTTTCCTCAGCCTGATGTTCAAACCATGAACATCAGTTATGCGGCCAAAGAACGCTTTTAGCAACTATACCACTGCTCGAGGACTAAGCTGTGTCAATTAGGACCCTACAAATGCATTGCGTCCATGTACCTAGAAATGTTTTTTAGAGGCCTCTACCTACAGCCGACAAGCTCAGTTTTAGCATGATAATTTGAAAAGGTGCAATTACGGGAGGGGTAAGTTCTGCTATGTGTCACCTTTTATTGGCGAGCCACTCGGAGAACCAGAAACAAAAAAAACACAGAGTAGAAGTTGGGTCAGGGGGAACATACTGAGTGTGGCCTTCGAATAATAAATCTATGTTTAAAACGTGCCTATTTGCCGTCTTGAAAAAATTGATACTTGTAATACGAAAACTACAGATCACTAGAGTACCAAGTTATGGTCGCACTAAAGGTCGTTTTTTTCTTTGTGATGGGAGTGTAAACAGGATGCCATGAGACTGTGCAAGAGGGAACTGGAAAAAACATGTAACGTATAATAATTAAATTTTGAGATAGTAACAGAAAAAAACTTCTTAATTATCAGAAATTTTCGAGAGTGGTGTCATTAAGTGTGGAATTGTGTAGCGTTACGCTACGTAGTTTGTATTTATTTGTGTTGTGCGCCTATTGTAATTTCTACTATATATTTTGAAAAAAATATATAATCTTTTTTCTACATCACCTTTGTATAGTAGTATGTTTTGTTTGTACCGTTCGCTCGCCTCGACATGCTCAGACGTTTCGCTATCCGGCGCGATCAACATTCGATGCGCCCAGGCACGTTTCAAGGACACTCTACTCGTAATCCCTCTCTCGGACTCAACTTGCGCCGAGGCTGCCAATTTTTCTTGACGAGCGCTCTCTCGTCAGCATGGTTTACAACATTAATGGCGAACTACTTAAACGCCGTGAAATGCTCTGCATTTGATTTGCCTCTCACTGCGTCGCCAGCATGGTTGGCTTAACTTGCGCGGTACTTACGCGGCCCGGATGAAATCAAGGAAAGTGCCCTTCGAGGATCCGGCAGGAACAAACTAAGCTGGCTGCTCGCGGAGCCCGGCCCGGACGACAAAAGCAAGGAAGCTGGTCTTTTGGGACCTCTGCGCCACTGGACTGCACGCTTGGCGGCGTAGCTGGGCCTCATGGGACAGACATTAAAATCCCGTATATATGGGGTTTTTCCTTTTTTTGACACCCCCCCCCCCCCCCTCCCCCCCATATAACAGATTGTTTCAAGTTCGCTGCAAAGGGCACAAATAGCGGAGTACTGGGCGCGGTTAATTGGGCCTGGAAACATTTGTTTGAAGCAGACAAGTGATCTATCCTGCGCTTTCGTTAATGATTCCTTGGCCGGGAGGTCAGCTCTGCGCTCGGGCCTGAAATAATCAGCAATCTCACCTTGGGGTATCAGCGGTCTCGTAGTGCTCAGCCCTCATGATGCACAGGCCGTTAGTTCCCGGGCAATATTACGGGGGATGTTTTTTGCCCTGGAGAGTTGAATGGCGTTGAGTCCAGCGTATATTTACTCGAGTCGTTGGCGAATCTAAAAGGTAGGCTGCTATTTGCTGACTGTGTGGTACACCTGCAGGAAGTTCCTAAGAAGCTTGAATACCCAAACTTATTACTCTGCTAGTTTCTGTCCATATGTGCTCACAAGCAGTGTTCATTGACTCTACACAATTCACATTATTTGCAGAGGTAGGCTGCTTTTTGTTACATCGTCTGCTGACTGTGTGCTACGGAAGAAATATTAATTCTGCAGTGAAATTTAATGTTAATTCCGCAATATTAATTCTGCAGCCAGCAAATATCTGCCGCAAATTTCATATGGCTAATAACTTTTCAGCAAGCCCGTAATGCTAACTTCGACCTGGGACGCTGATTAGATGCCGTTTCTTTGCTGGCTGTGCACTATTTTGGTTAGAGAATGTCTCCCTGTGTTACTCCCGACTTTATCGGTAACTTTTTACTGTTCATCTAGAGGAATATACTGCCGTACATTACTTTTATATGCCCTGCAAAAGCCGTACTTCGAGATCCTTCATTGCTTTTTTTTCACTAATTTTAGATCTCCAGCGGTGTATGCACAGACAATCGCTGTCTGGTAGCTTATAATTCCTTCAACGAAATTGATCGTCCTCCGTGGAATTTTTATGACGTGACTGATGACTTGAATGAGATCAACTGCTTAGCAACGTTTGCAAAACCGACTGTCTTCTGTGCCTTTGTTGGAAGGTGAGACTTCCTTTGAGTCGGCTTTGATTAACTTTGATTTTTTTTATACTGCGGGAACTAGTCTGATACGTGCGATCCGTAAGCTCTTTATTGTCGCCCTTCATGCCGAAGGAAAATAAGTAGGCGTTTTTTATTGGATAGTGGGACACTGAAGGTCCTGAACCATTATATAGATACATTTAAGAGCTTTCTTTTTGTGCTGTAGCTTTGTGTTTGCTTTGTATTGTAGCTTTGTATTTTGTAGCTTTCTATTATATCGTTTCCAGCAGCGTCTTCTCTCTTTGTCCCCTTGAGGGCCTTCCACCCCGCCACTTTAGTTATTAGTGCGACATCAACACGTACTTTCTCGGTTTAGTATTATTCGATTGTCTAACGTTGTTAGATTGTAGCTTCTTATGAACCTGTTTCGCTACAGTTGTTACCTGGTTCAAGTTTTGCGTAATATTACTGTTTTCAATGGTGAACGCATACATTTTGCTTCTTCCAATAGCTATCCTCTTCTTAGGTTGCATAATACGTCCTTGTTTCCCTAATGTTTTTTGAAACATGGCAAGTTTCAGGCACATATGTAAAACATTGATTTTTTTAAAAGCCAGCTACATGCCTGCACCAGTTGTACTTTAGCAACATATTTAAACATTCATAGTCTGGGCCCTTGGAATATGTTCTTCCCTTTTCAAGGAAATCTTATCAGCTTTACTCGTACATTTTCATCACCTAAAAGCTACCGCCAACTCTGAAATCAGCATTGTTAGGTTGCAATTAATTTGTATGGCCGTGCTACGTCATGATCAGGGGCTTGTGCTACGGATTGGTTCACAGTTGTTATTCTCAGATGTAAGTGGTAACGCCATATAGAGCAGGAACTTGGGCTCTCACTAATGATTTATAATCAAAGCTTTCATAGCCCAATGGGCCATGAATTGAGTAATGCTAGGTGGGACACAAAGAGCAATGCTAGGTGTGTATTAGAGAACAACCTTGGGTGAAAGACATTCGAGCTCAAATTAAACAAAAAATATTCTGCGCAGATCTCGTAACGTCGTCTATGGGCAACACCGAAACTATTGGTTGTAGAGGACTCTACCTGTGGATCGCAAACAAGATAATGGAAGCCCGAACACTTCACAAAAATTTAAAATCTGAAAATTTAGTGCAAGCAATCGACTTGACAAAGTTATGATAGATGCGACTGTAAGCCTTCGGGAGAAGCATTCGTCCTGCAGTGGAGACAAAAAGGCTTGCTATGAAAGATATTCTAAACTACGAGAGCCGACTCAGATTTCCGTGTGTGACGTTACGCGGCTTTGTTCTTTTAATTTATAAGATTTAGCTTCACTGTGCACTTCACCATCTCTCCAACACTGGTCTTGGATTTTCTTAGCCCCACAAAGGCTTCACACTACGTTGATTTTTAATATGAAGAAAATAGACGTATTTGGTTATACCGTTGTGGCTTTTCTACGGGCACTTTTTTATTTGTTAAATTGTGAAACATTGTAGTAATATATTAAAATGTGTATACTCACAAACACTGACAGTGCGTTTTCTCATGTGTTCCCTTTTAATATGGAATGCTCCTATCAGCTCTCGAGTAGTTTTATCTCGATGCCGTGACAAAACTCTGGTATCGCAGAATATGGGCGAACACCCATGCGTGCTGCAGTGTTCCCCTAGTTGGGGGCCCTGCTATGATTTTTACCGTTTTTGTGTTCTTGCAGACGTATGTTTAAACATCGCCCAGTTTGAATACATAAGTGTGGCCACACGTCATCGTTATCAAATAAACAACACACGTTGCAAAACTCCGCCAATTTGTATAACTGACAAAAAATACTTTTATCTGTGCAACTCATTGCAATCGTAGGGGTTTCTTGGTATGTTATGGTTTTCCTGTTTTAATGCCCTTACGCTTCGGTTGTCGCGTGTACACCCGCATGTATTTAATACCCGTAAGAAATGGCTTTAATGGTTTTATCTGCGTAAGATGAACGCACTACGTGAGATGTTGAAAGTATATATTTGTGTTTTTTAAATAAACACATAGTTGCGAGTTAGCGCCGTGTCGTCGATGCTTTTTCTTCTTCCGTCCCTGTTTTGTGAGCGCTTCCACCTTCAAGATGACTCCACATGCTTCTTAGGCATATTGCGGGCCAGAACATTGTTATTCTTTTGTAGTTTTTCACTTATTTTTTTGAATTACGAGCGCATAGATACCTCGTTTGGGGCATACTCTTTTCGCAAACAAGCGGCGACTTTGCTGCACGCTTCGGAGAGAGAGGAGCGCAAAGCTATACTGATCAGAAGCAAGGACAAGGTTCCTAGAGCTCCTCCAAGAAAAGCATGCTGCGCGCAATCAGCAATGAAGCAAAATTTCGAATAAGAAGGTGTTATAAGGACGATTCCGTTTTAAACTGCGTGCCCAAAGAAAACGCGTAATACGCCGTCAACATAACCGACTGCTTTTGCCTAATCTGAGATAACTGTACGCAGAGTGAAAAAAAGCGTATCCGCTAAATTGCGGATTCTATTCGCCCTATGCGCCCACAACACTGCGTATTGGCCGGCGGAACTGGCGCCATGCAAACACTTCGCGTGTGCATGGCGCCTCAAATGTTCAAACTCCGGCTTCATGCCGCAGACTTTAGGACAATTAAAGAATAGCTGATGTCAGAAATGGTATCCAACATCGACGGTGAAGACTGTATGTGCAGCCGCTGTCCGACGTGTCCGGGCAAATGTGCCCTTGTCAGAATTTCGGAGTACGCAGAACGAAGTTGAGGACTTCAATGCTGAACACTGGATCGCAGGTGTTCGCTGCAGACGAGAAAATAATTTTAGGTTCTGCGGAAAGTTTCAGAAAAGGTTTAAAGAATGTGATATCTCAAGATGCGCCACTTCATAAGCAAACGTACCTGCGCGATCTAACAACTAGGCCAAAAGATGAGGAGATGATCGTTCTTTTAGACTTGCAGAATATTATGGTTTTTTGTTCACGATACTACATAACCGTCCACCTCGGTTGACAGGGAAGCCAAGATGCAACCCTTTTTTGCATACTAACATTCAGAAGAGACTGGTTACCTCTGTGTAAAATATGTTGCCGTAATTAAAGACTATCTTGACCACACCAACAGCGGCCGTGGCTAACATTTCAAACGGAGGGCTTTAAAAGTTCTGAAACACAGAATTCTGGTGTCTGAAAAATTTGTTATTTGCTCCATTATGGCATCATCACAGTACAAGAACAAAAGAAATTTTCTAAATTGGTGCTACCATAAAAATAACTTCAATTTCGAGGTCGATTAGAACTTTGCATCGTCACATCAAAAAAAGCGCTTGCGACTGCGTTTGCGGAATCGCGAAAAGATGGGGAGCCAAGTGCAGCCCCCAGAGCTGTAAATAGACAGGACAGGTGCTCAATATTAAACACCAACCTGCCGAGAGCCTTTCTTTAATTGTGCGTCTTTCCCGAATGTTCCTGCATAGTACCGCTCGCTGGACACAACCAAGTTTAACTTTAAACACTGACGGAGAAAGCAAAAAATTAGCAGTAGCTTAGCTCGGCTATGCCAGGATATACTGAAGTAACACCGAAAGTTGGCCTAGTTGGTAAATCATCTTGAAAGAAACACACACAGCGCGCAAAACAACAGGACGAAAGACGGAGGGATGTACAACACAAGCGCTGACTCTCAACTAGTTTTTATTAGAAACCCAAAGAATATATACACGCAAGTGTGCACATGCGCAGAGGAACAACATACGATTAAAGCGACACATCACACCGTAATACGCTAAAAGATTAAATAACAAGCACACATTCCAACTTAAAAGACGCATGTGGGGAGTAATTGACATTTCACGCTAGCATGTGCCCAACTATCTTTGCTTCCTTTTCGTGGAGCTTGATGGAAGTCTGGCTGACACAGTCATCTTGATAGACGTTAATGTAGAAGGCCTGAACTATTTCCTGAACCTTCTGATTTCTGTGCTCGAAGAGCACTTCGGTATCAGCGAAAAGTGGTTCACATCCACGCGTTTCACACTTTTTACAATGTGCGGGCGGATTTGCATACGTGCAGTTTTTCATTGTCCCCACGTGCTATCCTAGTCTGATATTCAGGCAACGCCCCGTCTGCCCCACATACACTCTTTTTTAGGACAGCGGAATGCGGTACACAACACCTAATTTGCAAGGCACAACGGCTCGCTTGTGATTGACACCGCACGTGTTCTGGCTGATACCAAGTGGACGACTCTTGTTCACCATGGAACAAAGCCTGCATATTTTGTTCTTTGCCGAGAAGATAACCTCTACACCATATCTTGGCCCGACATTTTTCAGCCCGTGTGCCAACTTGTGCATGTAAGGCATGACGGCTCGTTTTTTTTCCTCCTTCTTTTTCCTTCTGTACCTCGTTTCTTCCGTGGCTTAAGCTCTCGGACTAAGGTCTGACACACCGAAATTATAACATGGTTTGGAAATTCTGCTGCCTGACGGCGGCTTACGTGATCACCAAAGCTTTCTTCCGCAGTATGGTGGCATGACTTATTAAATGCTGATCCGAGGGTAGAAATCCGCGATGCCTCTTTTTACTATTTTCGAATGCCCAGACACATAATCAGAAAGCGGCTTTGCCGACCTAGGATTGTACTTCCAGCATGTGTGGTTCTCTGCAAACTTTATGGCTAGATCTTAAAAATGTAAGCTACCTTCTGCGGGAAGCGTTTTGGTGAACTTCAGTCCCATACCGTGGTTTTCGAACGCCTTGACGATACCTTCACATTTCATTGATGTTTCATTCCGGTGCACAAAAACCAAATAATCGTCTACGTATCTAGCGACACGGAACCACCTTGCCTCCAAGCACCTTTCCCGGTTAACGTGAAGTTTCCCCAGAAAATTGTTGCTACGAACTGGTGTGACCTTCGAACCAATACAGACGCCGGCATTTTGAAGGAGTACCTTTTGCTCCCATTTGATAAACGTCGATTGCAAATAAAACAACAACAGCTCCACAAATCCTACTACGGTCAGACCACAGTCATTTTGGAACTTTAACTCATTGTTGCTGTCGCTTATACATTCTTCTACGCACTTCATTAACTCTCGTTTGAAAGGGAGTAGTACAAGTCCACTACATCAACACTGAAAACCTGTGTACCCCTGAAACTTTCCGAGCCGCATTTCTTCAACGATTGTTCCGAATTTCTTAATTGAAAGGGGTCTTCAACTCTCAACCTTTCGAGCTGCTTCTGCACAAACGTAGAGAGCACTACCCTGCCACGTTCCCCTCTCGGAAACTATAGTTCGAAAAGGTTGCTCCGGTTTGAGTGTCTTTATAGAAAAGAAACACATCAAGGCATAGCCCTTCCGCCTTTGTTACTAACCTAGACAAGCTATCCAAGTTCAGTTTCTTCAAAAGGCACATAGCCTTCTCCTTAACCCTTTTTGGCTTTTGTTCCACTGAGTGAAAACTCTTTGCCAGGGCGTCAGACGCCTTCTGTGCGAACTGGCCATCCGTCAACAGAAAAAAAAGCCTTCCTTGTGTGCAGTCATCAGTTTTAACTTATTTTCCCCCTAAAGAATCGACAATGGGATGCAATCGCACACCTCCTCCTAGCCTTCTCCTGAAGGTTGCCGTAATATCACATCCGCACATTCTGAAACAAACCGCGGCCGTTCATCGTCCGTTACAAGTTTTGAAACATTCTCGCACAGGCTACCTTTTCGACAGGACTGAGGCGAGGCTCCACGCAGAACTTCGGACCAAGCTTGAGAGTCTCCAGATGCCGTTCAGGTATCGCAGCATCAGCAAGTTCTCGACCTTGCTTCCTGGACAAGGCACCCCACTACGTTTGGGTGGACGTGGTCTGGAGTTGTTTCAAAGGAAGTCCGTCAAGGCGCTGCTGGTCCTGCACCACTCGGAGAACAACCGTCGGCCCATCTGTTTCTTCCTCCCTTGGTTTCGCAGGTCACCCTGAGACATTCTTGAATAGCCGCGCCTTGACGGACTTCCCTTTGGAACAACTCCAGACCACGTCCACCCAAACGTAGTGGGGTGCCTTGTCCAGGAAGCAAGGTCGAGAACTTGGTGATGCAGCGATACCGGAACGGCATCTGGAGACTCTCAAGCTTGGTCCGAAGTTCTGCGTGGAACCTCACCTCAGTCCTGTCGAAAAAATAGCCTGTGCGAGAAATGTTTCAAAACTTGTAACGGACGATGAATGGCCGCGGTTTGTTTCGGAATGTGCGGATGTGATATTACGCAACCTTCAGGAGAAGGCTAGAAGGAGTGTGCGATTGCATCCTATTGTCGATGCTTTAAGTAAAAATAAGTTAAAACTGATGACTGCAGACAAGGAAGGCTTTTTTTGTTCTGTTGACGGATGGCCAGTTCGCACAGAAGCGTCTGACGCCCTGGCAAAGAATTTTCACTCAGTGGAAGAAAAACCAAAAAGGGTTAAGGAGAAGGCTATGTGCCTTTGAAGGAACTGAACTTGAATAGCTTGTCTAGGTTAGAAACAAAGGCGGAAGGCTATGCCTTGATGTGTTCTTTTCTATAAAGACACACAAACCGGAGCAACCTTTTCGAACTATAGTTTCTGAGAGGGGAACGTAGCAGGTAGTGGTTTCTACGTTTTTGCAGAAGCAGCTCGAAAGGTGAGAGTTGAAGACCCCTTTCAATTAAGAAATTCGGAACAAATCGTTGAAGAAATGCGGCTCGGAAAGTTTGACGGGTGCACAGCTTTCAGTATTGATCTAGTGACTTGTACTACTCCCTTCCACAACGAGAGTTAATGAAGTGCGTAGAAGAATGTATAAGAGACAGAAACAATGAGTAAAGTTCGAAATGACTGTGGTCTGAATATAAAGGATTTTTGGAGCTGTTGTTTGTTTTATTTGCAATCGACGTTTATCAAATGGGAGCAAAAAGGTACTCCTTCAAAATGCAGGCGCCTGTATTGGTTCGAAGGTCGCACCAGTTCTTAGCAACATTTTTCTGGGGAAAGTTGATATTAACCTGGAAAAGGTGTTTGGAGGTAAGGTGGTCCGTGTCGCAAGATACGTAGGCGATTATTTGGTTTTTGTGCACAGAATGAAGCATCAATGAAATGTGAAGGTATCGTAAAGGCGTTCGAAAACCACGGTATGGGACTGAAGTTCACCAAAGAGCTTCCGCAGAAGGTAGCTTACAGTTTCTAGCATCTAGCCATAAATTTTGCAGAGAATCACACATGCTGGAAGTACAATCCTAGGTCGGCAAAGCCGCTTTTAATTATGCGTCCGGGCATTCGAAAATAGTAAAAAAAGGCATCGCGATGTCTACCCTCGGATCAGCATTAAAAACGTCATGCCACCATACTGCGGAAAAAAGCTTTGGTGATCAGGTAAGCCGCCTTCAGGCAGCAGAATTTCCAAACCATGTTATAATTTTGGTGTGTCAGACCTTAGTCCGAGAGATTAAGCACGGAAGAAAACGAGGGTACAGAAGGAAAAGAAGGGGGGAAAAACGAGCCATCATGCCTTACATGCAAAAGTTGGCACACGGGCTGAAAATGTCGGGTCAAGATATGGTGTAGAGGTTATCTTCTCGGGAAAGAACAAAATAGGCAGGCTTTGTTCCATGGTGAACAAGAGTCGTCATCTTGGTATCAGCCAGAACACGTGCGGTGTCAATAACAAGCGAGCCGTTGTGCCTTGCAAATTAGGTGTTGTGTTACCGCATTCCGCTATCCTGCAAAAGAATGTATGTGGGGCAGATGGGCGTTGCCTGAATATCAGACTAGGAGAGCACGCGGGGACAATAAAAACTGCACGTATGCAAATCTGCCCGCACATTGTAAAAAGTGTGAAACGCGTGGATGTGAACCACTTTTCGCTGATAGCGAAGTGTATTTCGAGCACAAAAATCAGAAGGTTCGGGAAATAGTAGAGGCCTTCTACATTAACCTCTATCAAGGTGACTGCGTCAGCCAGACTTCCATCAAGCTCCACAAAAGGAAGCAAGATAGTTGGCATATGCTTGCGTGAAATGTAAATTAATCGCCACGTGCGACTTTAAGTTGGAATGTGTGCTTGCTATTTATTCTTTTAGCGTGTTACGGTGTGATGTGTCGCTTTAACCGTATGTGTTCCTCTGCGCATGTGCACACTTGCGTGTATATATTCTTGGGTTTCTAATAAAAACTAGTGCCAGTCAGCTCTTGTGTTGTACATTCCCTCCGTCTTTCGTCCTGTTGTTTTGCGCGCTGTGTGTGTTTCTTCCAGGATATACGTAGCGTCAGCTAAGGTTCAGCAATTCAATCCAATGCAATTCAATTCAGTGCAGTCCAGTCCAGTCCAGTACTGTCCAGTCACTGCTCCTCGGGCATGCGAAGCACAGCTCTCCAGTAGCCAAGCGAAACGGCTATTCAAGCAGCTTCGGCAGAGCGTCGTCAGACTTGGCTACTGCGCAACGGACGCGTACACCTAGGCGCGCACCGGCGCCAGTGCGTCTGCCTCGGCTATGACGTCACTCCTGTGGAATGCGCACACCGGCGAATGTGCTGACCCAATTGTCGACACACCCATACTGGAATTGGATTGGATTTCCAGTACGATTTAATTTAATCCAATTAAATCAAATCATGTCTAATGCACCTCGCGCTTGCGTAGCACGTCCTCCAGGGTCCACGCGAAACTGCTTAACCTCGACCACTGTAGCTTACGCTGCAAAAAGCAGCACGACGCCTCTTAAAGGTCACTTATGGTCACGGAAATTTTCCTCTCTGACAGCTCTTCGGCGAACCTTCCCCCTTGCCTTTAAAAACACCGTGGCCCTGATGTACGGGCGAAAGTTATTTTTAACATACCCCCTAGAGTAATGGAGACGTCAGTGTTTGATAGATTGCCATTTCGTCCTACATAAATTAATAGAGAAAGCCATACGAAACTGTGGCTAAATGCAAGTCCTTTTATTGCCTACACCGTTTTCTTGAAATTCGTGTTTCTTTCCTACGCAAACACACATTTTATTTTTCGACTTGTACGTAAGCCACTTATATTGATTTGAACTTGCTCCCGTGACGTATTCTTTGGTAAACCTCATTGAGGTGTGCAGAAAAAGTTTTCGTCGATGTGCTATTTATAGTGTACTGTGAAGCATGTAGCATTCTCAAAGAACCACATAAACCGGCTGCTGCAGATGAAAAGTTAAAAGAGAACTTTTTCGTTGCGTTTGCGTTAATAAAAACCGCATTTCCGTAAACCAAATATTGTTCTAAGTTCTGTGGAAGCAAGATGAGTCTAACGTTTCCAGGCGCACATTCTGTCAGAAGCGTTGAAGGAAAAGCATAATTAGATATTTCTAAACCTTCTATTTTTTAGTCACTGAGAGCACAGCAACATTTAAAGGCCACATGAAATGCCTTTGAGGGAAATTTTTCTGCTTAGTATTTCAAATGAGGACGCACGACCGGCTGTGTTCATAGCAGGAAAGGCTGAACTCGTAAACGGGCCGTGCTTTCCCCGAAAAAGCTCTCCTAACACTGTAAGTACCTCTTTTAGTTGAGATACCGCTTCAGTTTTTAATTTTTGCGAAGATTTTCTATCCGCAATGTTATTATTCTGGGATTCCTACCGAAAACTCTGTTTCACTAGTTTTCAATTTATTACTACCTGTACACCTTTCAAGGGAAGTGATATTATGTAATAATAACTACAATATACTATGAAAATTTGGTGCCCAGAGTTCGTTTGAGTTGAGTGTTTGACTAAGTCATGACAAGAAGAAAAAATTGCTATCGTCAGCATTGTTTAACTCCACCCTCCTGCGAGAAAGCCACCAGTCACGGGTAGAAGACCCGCTACCCTGGTGATAGCGCGCCGTTATGGGAAATGCCGACGGGATACTTCAACTCCTCCGTGGAATACGTACGGACAAAATCTCAGTTTAACTGGATTTAGGCACCATCCCATAAATCCGTCTCTCAGGTTAGCAATGTAGGAGTTGGTACAAATCTCTGGGTACGAAGAGCGATACAGTCTAATATCAGGCTGAAACCATTTACCACAAGAACTTTGTCCTTGGATAATAACTAAGCTAGGAGGTTCTACGGCCCAGAGCAAGACATTATACGGCTCACGACGTCGGAAGGAAGGGGTGAGCATTTTAAGAAGGTTTAGGCTGGACCCATTCTTGAGAGAGCTTTAATAGGACTTGTGAATTTTTAAATCACTGTCTTGAATATCGTCGACGTTGTGGTCGCAATAAAGGAAGAAATAGGCTCAAAATATTTAGTCTCCATTCACCTGAATAAATGGAATAGAATGAGCAAGTAAAATAAAGAAGGCGAACACACTGTAAAAAGAGGATATGAAAGAATTCAATGCCAAGTTCAAAGTCGAGCAGGTGCAAGGAGTTCAATGACAGGATTTGCAATAGATAATGATAGCACTTGATACAAATTGTCTCTTCGTAGAAAAAATTCCTGGTGGTAATGGTTGACTGGCCTCTGAGAAATCTCGCGCTCCGCAAAGACAAGCACTTTCAACACTCGACTTGGGCCGCTTAAATACCGTTCCTCTGCTTAAAGTCATGGTTGGTGCCGCGGAGGTGCGGAGTTGGTATTTTTTTCAGTCTAGCTCTCTTTGCTTGGAAGCTATGAGCCTCGTTGCCCTCCATACCACAACCAGTAATTGTGAAGTGCCTTGCGCGCAGGGCGAGATCCCGCCTTTCGGCGGTGCACTGCGTTTGCGAATATTTTAAAGCATCCCTACTAACAGCTTCTTTACCTGCAGACTGGTTGTGTGCAAAAGTAATTCCAATTCATAAAGGTGGGAGCAAGCTGTCCATAGAAACCTTCAGGCCTATCTCACTAACTAGTTGCTGCTGTAAGTTATTGGAACATGTAATCAACAAGGCAATAATGATATATTTAGATAGATAACAACTTATTGCCTACCCCAAGCCAACATTGCGATTCCGTAAAACCCTGTCTACTGTTACTCAACTCTTGGAAATCACGCATGATTTCGTAACTACTATTAACTCACAACTGCAAACCGACGCCCATATTTATAGACTTCGCCAAAGCTTTTGATAAGGTGGCCCCACAGTAAATTCGATTGACAAACTTGTATCTATTGGTATTACAGTACATAACAGCAATGGATAAAAATGTATCTATCAAATCGTAGGCAGTATGTAAACCGTAAACAACACAGCCTCTGATTCTTTGAAGTTTTTCCGGAGTACCGCAAGGTTCGTTGTTAGGACCCTCTTGATTACCTAATATATGTCAGTGATATCTATATGTGCCTTGAGCCTAACGGTAAAATGAGACTATTCGCTGATTGACTGCGTGATCTACACCACTATCCGCACTACTGATGACCAGCTAGACTTAACACCACACTAGCTAATATTGCATGTTGGTGCCTTCAGTGGGGAATGGAAATTAACGTGTCGAAAACAGCTTGCCTATAGCATAACTCGCAGAAAACAATCCAGCATTTTAATTACAATTTTGTTGGCACAAACATTGCAAGAAACGACACTGTGAATACCTGGGTATAACTTATACAAGTAAACTGAAGTGGGATGCACATGTAAACAGCACATACAACAAAAAGCATATCGCCAGCTAGGGTTCCTGCGTGAAAACTTGCATTGGCGCCTCTAATGTAAAACTGACAGCATATAAATCTCTATAAGGCCGATCCTCGAGTACGCCAGCATTGTTGGAACCACCCATCAAAGTACCTTTCCAACAAATTAGAAAACGTCCAACACAAGGCCCTTCGCTTTATCGATTCAAAGTATTCGAGGCATGACAGTGTCACTGAGCTGCGCAGGCGGGCCATGCTTACCGACCCTTGCAGACCGTCGCCGTGTCTTGTTCCTTACAGTTTCTTTTTTCTTTTATATCACAATGGTTTAAAAATAGATAAGGACAACTATATAAAGCCGCCTAACCATCACTCCCTTCGTACCAACCATAATAAGTGCATCAGACCATTCATGTCACGCTGTGACACTTTTAAATATTAATTCTTCCCGTCAGCAGTGGAAGAGTGGAACAAACTGCCACGTGAATGCGTTAACATTTCCTCTGCAGATTCATTTGTTCAAAATGTAGAAAGATTGTTTTATGAAGAGTAAAAGTTGCCCTTTTTTGTTTGTGAGCGCTACGGAAGACACTGATCACTGTAACACCTGCTGATGCCACGATGATGTTTTGTGACCTGGCCATGATTTTGTGCAAGAGCTTCCATCGTTCAGTTTTAGTTTCACCAGCATCTTGTGATTCTATTTCTTTCGTTATGTGCGATATTGCTTGGTTTCTACTCGAGTGTGTATATTTGCACGCCCACCCTGTATGAGCCTGAGAAAGGCTTACAGTATTATTAAAAAAAATTAATTTCTGTGTCCGGTTCGTCTCAAAAACATAACGGAGAGTAATCGAAGCATAAGTTAGTCCTACGGAATTGCTAGATTTCGCCGCCAATTTCCATGTTGAAGATACAACCATTTCAGCCATGTCTGTTAAAACGTAGCACAGGCAGGAACAAATAAACGTTTTAAATTTCTCCCATCTCTTTAGATTTTGAGAAAAAAAACTTTGCTACACTACATTTTATCTTGTCGCAAGGCGTATATATTACTTTACCCAAGCGGCGTAGAACAAACAAGGTGAGGTAGACGTGATTGATACTCCCTCCCCCAGCCCGCCCTCAAATATTTTACTTGAATTGTGCCACGAATTATTTTCTAAGCCACGGATTCAGTGTTTCTGGTAGGTCTTCATCTACCACTTATTCCCTACGCGCCTGTATCCAGAAGCCTACTTGGAAACTTTCTTGAGGAACTTATACCTACGCTTAAGATAATGTAAAAACTCTAGTATAATTTTGTGGTGCTAGCGGAGGTCTGCGTTAGGCCCTCATTTGATTCAACAAAAAAGTCTACAATGCAAATGGTAAAACATGGAAGATCCGAGCTCTAATCTTCCTTAGCTGTGATATTATTCCTATAACTAACCAAATAGGCCAAGTACGACTTACAGATGCCAATAACGATATACTTACGTTGTCGTTTGGCAAACCCTGAACGTGCACCACTTTTCCTACAGAATCAGAATCGGCTACTTTGATGTTGCTCGGCACAGTGTGCAATACTTGACTGTCCTCTGGGAAGCTACTGAGCGTACAAGCTCATCTTGCGATGCCCCACCGGCAGGAAAACCTGCAGTGACTAGGGCATAACCGTGGATCTTTTGAAGGAGGAAGGAGATATTGTACTGGAGAACCTAGCTGTACTATTTTTAAAATGTTAAAAGCTGGCAAAGTGCTCATAGCGGGAAAAACGGTAACATTATTCTTATTCACATACAGGGAGATATCAACGACCTCAAGAATTACAGACCCATCAGCCTACTCTCTATTGTTTGGAAGCTTCCTTGCCAAACTTATAGTTAGCCGGATAGGTGACAGCCTGGATTTTCCGAAACTTAGAGAGCAGGCTGAGTTTAGGAAAGGGTACAACCGTGGATGATATCCATGCAACGAGTGACGTTATGACAAACTTCGCAGAGTGCACTAATACCCTTTACAGGGCATTTTTAGATTATGAGAAGGCGTTTTACTCAGTACTCACAGCAGCTGTGCTGGAAACCTGAAATGCCAGGGTATGCAGGAGACCTACATAACACTTTTGGAATACATTTACGAAATCCACTGGCAGGATAACTCCTCGCATGGACAGCGACAAATTTCCGATCCGAAAGAGAGTAGGACAGGGAGATACCATCTCGCCAAAGCTTTTCACTGCATGGCTGGCGCGGATATTTAAAATGCTGGACTCGAAAAACGAAGGATTATGGATAAACGTTGAATACTTCAGTCATGGGAGCTTGCGATGCAATAGTCTTGCTGCGGATACTGCAAAATCACCTGGACACAGTGCTTGAGAGACTAATAAGAAAGCACGGCCTAGCGGCAAACGACTAATATGCATAAATCTGAAGTAAGGAGGAGTAAGCATTTCAAAAGCGTCCTCTTCAGCTTAGGAAATGAAAACCTAGAAGTATAAGAATATAACTATATCAGATAGGTGGTTAGTGCTGACCCCAACTACGCGGGAGAAATCCGGGGCCAAATAGGTATGGGTTGGGGAGTACTCGGCAAGCATTACAAGATTATTAAATGTAAGCTACCTCTGTCACCCAAAAAAATATCTACAACCGGTGATGTATACTGCTCGAGGATGAAATACGCACGTGAAATTTGGGCGCTTAACTGAACAAACTGGAAAGAAAAAAGGTCGCTCATCGGCCTATGGAAAGACTCATGTTAGGAGCAACACTCAGGGACAGGAAACAGCTACACAAGCTAGAGTAGAAGATATGGTAGCCCAAATAAAAAGAAATGGCCGCGTATCTGCTCCTTTTCTTGAAAATGTTGACGAACGACGATAGTCGGCTGGCGCCAGTGGCGTATAAATGCCTCCCTTGTTTTTCCCGCGCACCTCTCATGCTGTTACTCTCCCGTAAAGTTCTCCTAAGATACCGCGCTAGAGGTTCGGTCAAGTCAATGTAAATTTACGGCTTTCCAATGCTCCGAGTCCAGAACCTCGATGCCAGCGCTGCCGCATTGCTGAGACGCGCGTGAATCGAGGTATCCTACTACAGCGTTTATAAAACCAGGTTGCCCTTCCCAACGACAGTTCCATAGAATTTCATACTAATATATACTAGTATGAAACTGTATGGACGGTTACAAGCGTAACGTGGAACCTATCAAGTAGAACTTTTTGTTGCAGTTGCCTTTTGATTTTTTAAATGCCGACAGGTAGCGCAGGCAACAGCAGGGGACGGTTTTCTGCGGTTGACGTAGTATTTCATTTGCTATCGCTAAAACCAAGCATCCGTGGAATATTTTTAATGAAGTAATACAGCAAATATCACTCATGTATTGGTTTCCTGCTTTTATTTTCCTAATGTCTTGTTCTTGCTCAACAATGTTGACAAGTACCAACATTAACACCGGAATTAGACGTTTAGATTTGGCTGTGGGTATATAAGGCTATTGCGAAGTTTCTGCTTCCCTTTGGCCGGGTGGCTGAATCGTGTCAGAGAGAGACAGACAGAAAGAACGAGATTTCTGCGTTGAGTTGGCCCTTGAAAGATTATAATATTTAAAACCAACGAACATTTCCGGGCCCTGTAGTGAGGCGAACCGTCAACAGGTGAGTAATTAGGATAACAGATTGGACATCAAGAGACTGGTCTAGAAAAAAGGAAGGTCATGAGCTGAGGGAGGCATGAAACAAAAATTCGGTGGGTAAACAGTGGACTCGAGCAACTAAGGACCGGAGTGGTTGGACGTCAATGGAAGAAGGCCTCCTCCTTCAGTGGACCTGTGTACGCTGCTGGTGATGATAATGCTTGCGTGATCTGCAACAGTAACACTAATAATCACACACGGGGTGTTTCCAAGGGTGAGGTGAAAAAGAAAATTGAGTTCCTCCAAACTGCTGTTGTGAGGCACTTAGCGGTACGTCGAGGTCCTACGCAAGTTAAATGTGAAAGCACCTATAAAACGCAAGAGCACAGGTAAGAAGGAATTTTGAACGGGCCAAAAAAGAGCGTTTGACGTTTGAGGACCACTGCAAAATCGCTCGGGACCAGGAACTAGCACCGCGAGATACGGGGTGGGTGCAGTTAATTAATGTGCCGTCCTTGAATTTGCCGAAGGACCGGGGGAACGGGCGAAAAAAGCAAGCAGAACCCGTTGAAAAGGCAAACACGATGAAAGAAAAGTTCGAGGCCTGAGGAAGGAGAAATTCTGTAAGCAGGTGTTGGTACACAATGTGTGGGTCGCAGGAGTGCAAAAGTTGGACTTTTGAAAAAATGTGCCTTAGCTTTATTGCAAGGTCAAAGAGCATAGCACGCTAGGTAGTTCTGATGAGGGCAGTAAGAATGAAGTATATTATTTTTTTAATTAAATGCTGGCATGTGATACAAAAAAGATGCAAATTAGAGGGCAAGTGTTTGGAATGCGAATAAAATAGGAGGGTCAGTATTACCTTCAAAGAGAGAGCGTGCAATAGTAATTTTTCTCATTTGAAACGCAAACGTTTTCAGCTGTTACTACGCAGGTATACCTGAGAACAAGTACAGTTAAAAGAAAACGTAGCGTTGCGGCAGTGCACAAAGGCCAGACCATACGCCTGCCCTTAAAAGTCACGAAAGTCAACGGAAGGAGGCACACGGTGCTACTTGGGCGCCATTCGCTCTAGCGGCTAAACCTTAACCATTCCGAAGTTGTCGGGTTTCATACCGAAAACGGCTTCAGGCCTTTAAGAACTATACCATTCCGAGTTCTCAAAGACACTGGTCACTTTACCAAACTTTTAGGCAAAGGTACTTGTTAGGTCATCTCTGCTAATATTAAAAGCTAAAGTAGAAAAAAGCAGCAACAGGTACAGATAGGTATGGTGCGACAGGTAATTCACAGTAAATGAGTGAGGCCGCTCTTCACGGTGATTAAGCAAAACGGTTGCCGCAGACTTCGCGGAAATATCAAACTTTCAGTCGTGTGCTTAGAAAGACGACCACCGGCTACCTAATGCAGCGGACTTGCATTCCAGCCTGGCTGGAGGAAAAGTGTTTTGTTGTCTTGGCCTTTGTACACTGTAATAGCAGTTCATAAGGGCTCCGGAGTAACAACCAATTATTTTCGGTAAACAGAGCCTAGGTGTGCTTGAATTTCAACGGCTTCAGTACGATGTGGCTAGGGAACTAGAAATTTTTCAATGCATGATGTATGTAGTACAGGAACATTCAGCGTATCGGATGCTACATACATGATGTGACCTTTGCCGGATCTGACATGGCAAGCTGCCAAAGACAGAAGCTCTTGGAGTGTTTCTACCAGCCCAACGTCCCACGAAATATTGATAAATGCGCGTTTTTTTAACAATATTGTACTGACTTGGGCACGTGGTCGCAGAGGAAGGTATTTATCCCATTTAGGCAAAGAAAAACACTATTTACAAAGCGGCAGAACCAAGCACCGTCACCGAACTGAAGGAATACTTTGATATGTAGAACTGTTATTTATTGTTTATAAAAAATGCCTCGTAAATGCAGAGCTTCTTCGTCAGTTGTTGAGTAAAGGTAAAAAAATGGTCTTTGCCGGTGGAATGCAGCAAGACATTTGCTAATACAGAGAAGTTGCTAACAAGCGTTAGGACTGCAACATTCTGGACAGATAGAGATTGAGAGAAAAATGTCTTTTCAGACGCACACAAGATTATAATACCGTTTTATGACGCACACAACCCAAGGGGCATGTTGTGTGACGCGTCGTGTTGCGGCTTAAGGGCTGTTGTTTTTCATAAAGCAGCTGTTGGAGAGCACAGGGCAATGCTTTTACCTCAACAACCCTAAATGCTGCCTTGAAAGATTATCGTCAATGCGCGTGCGAAAGTTTCGCAATATTTCTCGGCCTTAAAAAAAATATGCATCGCTATCTGAATGGCCGAAAGTAACCATCTATACTGATTATAAGCCGCTTTCGGGAATTCAGATCACGATATGCATGCACCGAATATGGCAGCAGCATGCATGCAACATAGGGCGATGAGGCTCGCGGCGTGCAGCTACCGGCTCAAGTTTCCCAAGGAAAAGAAACGTAGAAGAGTCCGATGCTTTGTCTAGATTGCCGCAGCCCGTGATGTGCGAGGAAGAGCCAGAGAAGTGCCTGTGATTGCTTCAAAGCCTCCCACTGACGGCAGAAGAAGCTGCTAAGGTTTCCAAGCGTGATATTGCAATGTGTCTGGTTGTAGAGCTTACCTTGAATGGTTGGCACCACATAGGGAAACTCGACCGTAATATGCACGGCGCTGTGAGTACTCGCTGAAGAAATGGTGTGCGGCATGATTTATGACAGCGGTAATACCAGAACAGCTGAGGGAGCGTGTGCTGAATATAATGCATGCCGAAAACACGTGCATGCCACTATAAAACACGAAATCTTTCGAAGAAAAGAAACTTGTATTTTTTCTCCACGGCTTCTTTAAAACACAACCGCATTGGTATTCATCAATTTAGAAAACGGAGCCCTATTCGTGGTAAGCAGTGCGCAAAAGGAAGCGTTTCTTTACCGGCCAGATGTTTTGACGCGGTCTCTACATTTTGTCGTCCCGCCCTTAAAACCAATCCTTAACGTATCGTTGCCGTACGACCACATAATTCCGACTGGTGCGGGTTACCCCAGGAGGTGCTGTCGAACACGTTAATCGAGCCGTGCGAAGGAAGCGCGCAATGGGCGCGAAGGAGCGCCAAAACAGGCTCAGAACAACCGTTGCTAAAGGAGACGACAAAGCCGGACCGTCGACTCGCCTGCCGGAAAGCAGGAACCTCCGCGCGGGAAACGCTGGGTAAATTCGCCGCGCCATATACAGTGTGCCGCATAAGTGAATCCGCGTTTTGAGTTTATTGTCTCTCATGGTGCGAAAAAATTGTTGGGTAGTAGAGGTAGCAAGCTCTGCTTTAAAAAGGAGCGAATGAATATTTTGCACTCGTGGACGTCTTCTATAAGTGGATTGAGGAGAGGCCAATGCTGTCAATGTGAGACGTGGGAACCCTAGACATTCGGCGAGGTATTTCTTTGTGCAATGAGCTGCCCGCAGTATTGGTGGGTCTTAATTGACCGCAGTCACGTCAGCACACTTTTCTGACTTCGTGCCCATGATTAACGTTACAGATTCGCTCCTCCCATGACCACGGTGCTTCAAGTGCTGCGGCCGATTGGACAGCACCACCTGACAAAACAGCACAGCTAAAACGGGCCTTTGAAAACGAAGCATTAAAATAGGAGACGTTGCTTCAGAAAAACACAGATACCTTCCTGATCACTTATCATAACAGGACAAGAGGTGTTGCAGGACGAACCTCTGCAGAACTACTCTTAAAACGTCAGCCACGCACGAAACCTTTCAAGCTGCGACGACATTTTGCCAGTACTATGCGAAAGAAATCGCAGCAACCTAAAGGGCAAACGAATGTATGTCTGCGGTCTGAACGTTTCATTTCATTTCATTTTATTTCAGCATTATTAACAAAGAACAACAGGAATGCTAGGGCAAGAAAAAAAAGCTGCAATGCAGCAGCTGGACAAATGTCCTTGCCCCTGACTTTGGCAACGGGCACAGACCTATATACATATACATTCACACTTACAATACGCGCACATCAATACACGCGTACACGTAAACATACACCTTTATATCTACACATACATACATACATACATACGTACATACATACACACCCATATACACGCGTATATTCATATGTACATACATAAATACATCTGCACAGTACCAACTTCCCTGTATATAGTGGGGAAATTATGCACATAGACATCACGAGATGTGAAATTTACGTATACATATGATGTGATGTCGCTTACATTATCAGAAATTAAAACCTGGCACTTCACATTTTATACAACTGGTAACACCAGTCAGTACATTAACAGATTCGGTACAGAGATTATCAAGGCATAGAGACAAAAATATGGTCATAATATGCATGCCATTCAAGTTACACGACCACTTAGGTCACCGGTTCCAAGAAGTTCACCATATTCCGAAATTTGAGCTCTCAACATTCGCTTAAACATGGAATGTATGTTTATATCAGCGTTCTGTACGGAGTTTTGTAATTTCGGTATTCGATATTGTAATGTAGAGAATCCGCAATTTGTTCTTGAAAATGGGAGCAACCAAGCATACCCGTGCCTCATATCGTATGGCACATTTATGTGAAAAGTTAGTGTGCATACATCTAGGAATATTGCGTTGCTGTTCAAAAGACTTTATTTATATTTTAAGACAAGCTTTACTTTATATAAGCGTTCTACATGAATTACATTAAGGGAGGGAAATATGTCATTTGTACTGGCATGCTTAGTCACATTCGTGATATTCCGAACTCCTTTTTTCAGCAGAACCAGTAATTTATGAAGGTTCGTTTGGGTAGTGGTTCCTCATACGAGGTGGCCATAATTTACATGAAGAGCGAGAAGGCTGTTGTAAGTACAAGCATAATTTAGGGAGGTAAAACATATAGAAATTTGCAAAGTATACCAGATGCCCTGGCCAAAGAGATTGAAACACGGTCAACCTGGTCATCCCACAATAAATGCAAATTAACAACTACTCCGAAAGTCTTTACTCTCTTTACGAGCTCTACCCCTCTCTGTGCAAAGCTTTAGCATTGGGTTCCTATCAATTTTTTTACTGTGGTGGGGCAAATAATATAGCTTTTGTTTTTAGAGTGTTAATTTCCAGAGTTTATTTTACTCCAATTACGTAAACTACTCAGAGCATCATTTGACGCAGTTTGAAAGGTAGGCCATACTTGGGGACTGAAAATACAAAATGCTGTCATCGGCATAAATTATGAAATGTATTTTTTCGCTAATGTGGACGATGTCATTTATGTATATGTTAAACAAAGTTGCTCCAAGAATGCTTCCTTGCGGAACTCCTTGCAATATTTTTTGGACAGTTGATTGATGGGACTTAATAGAAACGCACTGTTTTCTATGTTTATTGTCTATTATATGATTGTAAAAGTACTAACAGGATGCCACCAAAACCATAATGTCTTACTTTATCAAGTAAAGTAAATGGTCGATCCGGTCGAAGGCTTTAGAATAAATAAAAACGCCTGTTACCTTCTTTTTTTTTCAAAACCACTTAAAATGAACTCCTTTTATGACAGTAAAGCCAGCTCCATCGACATTCCTTCTCGAAGCCAAACTGTTGCCTAGATATAATGCAGTGTTCCTCGCAAAACGAAGTAACCATTTTCAAGATAATTTTCTCTAACCATTTTCAGGTGACAGGTAATACTGAAGCTGGCCGGTAATTTGAGAATTCATTTCTCTTGTCAGATTTAAAGAGTGCAGCAATTTTGGAATGTTAAATTGCTTCTGAAAAGACTCCAGTAGATGAAGAATTTTTGGATATAGAAGTGAGCTCTGGCGACAGAAGATAACGCACAAATTTGATGGGTGCTATTTGAACTCCATCAAAGACATGCAAACTGAGGTAACCTCTGCCGGCATACGTTGGCTCAAAAAAAGCTGAATGCTCATTGGGTAGTACACCCAAGAGCCCACCTCCTGCTTTTTTGTGTCTGCTGAAGGCTTAAGAAGTAAAGAAGTCATTAAACCTGTTTACTAGCTCGTTTTAGGAGCTTGTAAATTCACGCCAAATGGTTTCGCTTGGACCGTTTGCTTGAATAAATCGCTGTTCAAAGTATGTACTTTTTGAGTTTTCGAAAAGTTTAGTTACATGACTGCGGCATTTTCTGAACACTGCAAGATCATTGAGTTCCCTTGTTCTCACAAATTTAGCGTACAATTGGTTTTTCTCGCGAATCATTTTAAGACACTCATAGGTAAGCCACGGTTTGCGTATTTTAGTGCACCACCTTATTTGTTTAAACGGAAAACAGCAAGTATATACTTTCTTGAGTATTTTTATAACCATATTGTAAGAGTTTGTTGCATGAGTTATTTGAAGCATGGAGCCCCAGTTTATGTTTGCAATTTTCTTTCGAAACTCCTCTTATGTTTTGTCGTTGATTTCCTGTAAGATGAATTTATCGAAGTGACGTGCCTTATTAGGACGATCATCAGAACGACATACCATCTAAATAGGCAAAAGGTCACCCAAATTTGTGACAATCACACCGGAATCTGTGCAATGTTCAAAACAATTTCTTACAAAAACATCTATCAAACTATCAGAGAGATTGCCGATCCGATACGTGTAGCCTCCCTTATAACATTGGTACAGTGAAATGACTCAAGAATCACACGTAATTCAGAAGATTTTGGTATCCGGCGCAACAAATTGATATTAACGACTCTTCCCATAAGAAGGCGCAGTTCATTCACCGCCACAAAACCGAGTACTTTTTCAAAAACGAAAATAAAACGTCGGTCCTCCCATCAGGCGGGCGATAAACAACGACAAACACGCATTTCGCACACTGCAGTGTTACCTCAAACCTGTGTTTGACGTAGTTGTCGCGTTTAAATGAATGCTGTGCTCGAACGATGTTTCTTGGGAACACATTGTCCCGTTGTGAGTTCTGTGACAAATAGTGAATGTGCACGGGTAACTCCGCTTATACACGTGGACCACTCGACACGCTGACCTACACGCAAGGGCTGAGCAACCGAATGTACACATCGAACTGCCACTGGCACCGAGTAACCATCGAGCGGAAACTATTACTGACCTTTTGACCTTGGAACGAGGACTTCCACCCACTGAAGCCGAGTTACCGAAAAAACCAGAACCCCTTTAAAAACTGCACCCCAACGTTCGGGACCAATGCCAGTAGCGCAACATGTGTTCCCTCTCCAACACCAGAAAGGTCACCGCTACATCGAAGTTCCCGTCTGCCAAAGCAGCCGAACGAGTACCACTCTGAGAACTTTAGGAAGTGAGGGAATATTAACTGGGCAACAGGACGGAATTGCGGTAACGCAGTACGGGTCCATCAAGGATTGTCGTGTTTGGACTGGTGGGTCGACTGTGACGTTACGTACAGTCGCCAGCAAAAGTTTGCGGGACGTGCAGCGGGTGGCGGAGCGGCGCAAAACTGCATTTCTGCGCCATCTGCAGCCTGCGGGCGCCGGGTCGAGGCTCAAGGAACTGGCGTGCTAGGCGCGCTTTGCGCATGCTTGTCCTTTATTTGTTACCGGGCATCTCTGATCACTCGCTTGCCCGTGACATGCTTTCGATATTCGCGGCAGCCGCGGTGGCGCCGCGTGACCATCGCCGTCGTTCTGCTATCATTGGTGTTACAAAATACGTAGCCCGCGACCGCCATTAGCGCGGCGCGCAACGTTGAATGAATCTTGGCTATGTTGAGAGTAACGACACAAAAGCCATATCGAGATCTATGGACGTAAAAAAACGGCGTGTCACGCAGTTCGGTGGAGCTGAGGCTGGTTTCTGTAACCGTACCTCCTCCTAGACTGCCATGTATTGACAGCAGACAGGAATTCCGTACAGTTTACAGCTTCCCTAAAAACTAACTATGGTAAGTAAATGTGATTCGGCGTAATGCTAACGTCTTCCTGGCGGCCAATTTCAGTACGATGTTTTACATAATACCTACATTAGACTGAGCGCCAGATCATTCACCAGAAAGTTTGCTTGAGCAGCAAGAATCAATATGGCGACGCGACTTTTTTCTATGCACCCCGCCGACGGACGCAGTTTCTGACAGGTAGCCTAAATAGCTCCTGTAAAATACATTTAGTCGTGTACAATTACCAAGATTTATTCAATGTGTCGCGCGCGCAAACGGTGACCGAGTGCTGCGTATTTTGTAGCACCGGTGATATCCGAACGACAGCGATGTCACGTGGCGCCACAGCGGCTGCCACGAATATCGAAAGAATGTCACGGGCAAGCGAGTGATCAGAGATTCCCGGTAACAAATAAAGTACAGGCATGCGCAAAGCGTTTCTAGCATGCCAGTTCCCTGACCCTCGACCCGGCGCTCGCTGCCTGCAGATGGCGCAGAAATGCAGTTTTGCGCCGCTCCGCCACGCGCTGCACATCCTGCAAACTTGTGCTTGCGACTGTACCTATATATATAGATGTCATCCGTGATAAATAGAGGCTAATTTCTACCAGCGTGCGTGCGTGAACTACATAATACCGCAAAATTAGGAATAAAAGAATGGCAGCATCTCCACTCCATGGATGATGGCAAGGGTGCGGAGTGCGGGGACTCGAAATGTTATCCAAGTTGCGCCGCGAGTGACATCTGATTTGCACCCCGACCTTCATTCGATTTGAGCCGTGAGTTGCACCTCGATTATTCCCTAAATGAGACTGGAAATCACGGCTCAAATCAAATTTCGCTTGATTTTTGTTTGATGGTGGTGTGCGCGCGAATGGACGCGGATGCACATTGGGATGTCCTAAGGTACTCCGCAACCGTACAGGCGAGGGAGTAAGCAGTTTGACTCTCGGGTACTAACTCACGTTCCAAGCCCGATGCGTAAGGCGACTGACACTAGCTCTGTCTGGTCTACCAGACACATGCTCGAATGCTGCCGGTTCATGTATAATTTTTGCCATTGTAAATTCTATGCCATGGCCGTGAACGTACATTGTGCGGCCCTAAGGTACATGCCCTTGAATAAAGCGTCCAGGCTTCGAGAGCGAGCAACCGCGCCCGATTACATGCAGCTTAAATTACGATAATGCGTGTATCGTCACGTTTCTCCCGATGGGCGTTCTCACTACATGGGGACCATAGAGCACACAATGAGGAAGACAACTGCAACTTATGGAGCAAGCCCTGCCCCTGGTAGGAACATCAAGGGGCTCGTAATTAAGAATGGTTAGATTTACTACTATAAATAATACTTGTTATGCATTTTTATTTGACGCTTACTTTATATTACCAAATTTATAATAATAAACTTGCTGTTACACTAGTTTGTTACTGACTATTTTAAAGGCGTGCCAAACAGACACATGACTAAGAACGAGCCCTCGCCTTTGCCTACAAAACTGTTTTCCAGGAACAGATTAGAATGAATAACTACCTAACACCTCGAAACTCATGCGAATTTTGACTTTTAGAAAGTACCGCTTACATCGCTTTATAAAGTACCGCTTACATCGGCAAATCGCTCAGAAGTTTAGAATCAAAGATTCGGAAGTTCAAGGGCCGAAATGCCGCAGCCAAGCACCAGTGGTACAAAACGTTGTGCAGCATATTGAGGCGGATCGCGAAAGGGACGATGTATCTAAATAAGTAAAAAAATACCTTCACATTGTTCTACTTTTTGTTGCAGGTGCAAGCGCCCTATTACGACGAAAAATAGGATATGACGTTTTTGAGTCTCGCTACTGCTGCTATTATGAGCGCATTGATCGCCCTGGGTAAGCTGCTATACCAAACCATTATTTTCAGATATCTTCAACGATCCGGTATGTGTTATTTCCGTTATTACTTTGTCTTCTCACACCTGGGTAGAAATGCGGTCATATCTAGAGATTTGCACAATATAAAGTTTTCAGATAACCTTTTCTATTGCACACAAATTCAGTGAGACCATAAATTGCATTGCCGCTTTATCTTTGGGTTGAGATGTCACCATAACCTCGTTTGTTCAACAGGCAGTCCAGAAAGAGCACGGCCGCTAAACACACCGAAAATGGGTTCTTGACGAATAGGCTAATAGACGAACGTTCTATCATGGCTTGCGGTCATAACAAACGCCAACCAGCAAATACAAGAATGAATGTTACCTTTACCATTTTGGGGGTGCCTTGTTCGCAATAAAATCGTAGGTGTCTATATATTTAGGATAAGGTAGCCTCCGCTTCTGTTCTTCTCTGTTGCTAATTTTATTTTTTTATTCTATTTCAAAGGTTCAGCAGCTGCCATTCACGCGTTAGGTTTCATGCCTAGTTGTGCCTCATTACAAGTGATCCTGCTTCTGTGTCATTTGTCACGCTCTTCATGCCCTCACGCACGGTTCTATGTTACTTCCTGCAGCCATTTTTGTTGTAATTTCTCGGGGGTACCGGGCCGTGCAATAATCTTTCACAATGAATTAGCAAATGCTCCATCGCTCATAGAACAACGCAGCCTAAAATAAAACGTTTTCTCGCCTTTCTCTTCATATGCCTTTCTGGCGAAGTAGCACACAGTACCTACATTTATGGCCCTACATCACAAGCCTTCTACGTAGACGGTGCGCTATCGTTGCGGACTCATGGAGAAATCGCCTTGTCGCTGCTTTTTTCTGTGTTTTATGCTTCTCGGCAGTTCTTGTACATGTAATATTAGGGTCCGCGGTGTAAAAGAGCAGACTTTCTTTTCGCATCCCCGATGCAATCGCATGTTGTTCCACAGCTAATCGCCGAAGTTAGCTGACTGATCGGCTGCTTTTCTTTCCGAGAGTACTGAATGTGCTTCGCCACAAGTGGCGCAGAATATTATCCTCTTTTAGATTATCCTTTGAGCTCGGCGTTGAGCGACAAGACCTCCTTTCCGTGTGCGGTCTGGTACATTCGCAACGACCCCCTGAAGCAGCTCGATGGCCTACTCGCCACCTGTACTTCCAGTGTGAATTGCTACTGTGTGAAACCTACCCCATAATTCACACACACACGCGCCAAAGGTCAAGAATGTCTCACGGCACATGCAGCTGGCAGCACAAAGTGCCTTGCGAACTCTGCTGCAATTGCCAAGACAAATTAGCTAGTGTGACCACCTTATCCAATTCATAGTAGCGCGTCTAGGATTGTAACGTTAGACGCCTAAACAGTGTGTCAGCGATGGTACTAGACATGGTCTCGGGCTACTCGATTGTAAATATTTCTTGTGCCGATGTCAACCGAGTCCATCTAGAATTCTTAGGTCACGTCAAAGTTAGTAGTCCGGGAAGGGTTTTTTCCGGGACCTACTTTTAAGAGAGCGACCTGTTGAAGAAAGTGCCCACCGAACGTATAAGAAAAGTTTGTCTACCGCTATGCATGCGACCTGGCACAGTATTGGAGGTTAAGCGCCACGGACCAGGCGACCAGCTGCCCCGTGTTGTAGCTTTCTAACAGGGTCTCGAACATTCCGGACACTGGAATATACAGCAGGCATAGCTTGAAAGCCAGAGGGGTAAGCAAAAGAGCACGTGGTCAAACCTAAATTGAAAATAAGTTTCTATGTGCGCCAGGCCTACGCAAAACTGAAAATAGGCTAGACAACAAAATGCACCCGAGAAAAAAGGTGAGCGACGTGCACACAGTGTCCAAAGCCTACATAGAACATCTAAAAAGTAGCCGAAAGGATATAAACGAGCGGTAAAACTAGCTGAAAATATGCAGAGTGGCATGTCACAGAAAAACGGCACTAGGGGCATAGTCACCTAGAAAGAAATCCCGAAGTGTACATCTTCACAGATACCTTTCCTCGCGATTTGTTGGAACTTTCAATGACGATGAAGACGATGCAAGCACCGCGCGCAACAGACGCATAGGAAGAAGACGAAGACGACCAGGCGCGGCTACAAAATGGTCGCATTTTAGACGCTTCCCTGTACATAATGTAAATATATTTGCCTTTTCTATTGACGACGGCCTTCTCCCTTGCCTCCCTGGACGTTTTCCACATGGTGCTGAAACCCGGGACGTCAAGCGACACGACGAGGTGAGCCATGCAGCGGAATTCAATTCTTCGACCGCCATGCTCACCCCGAAGCCAGGAGGAGGCGTCGAGACAGCGGAACCGGCTCCGGATTGCAGAGAACAGCCTTCTCGAATTCCATCGAAAGCTTATCGCTGAACTGACTCCCACTCTTGAGAAGGCGAGAGGCGTCGAGGCCGCTGTTTCGATTGCGAGGCTGCAGCACAGCGTCGACCGACTTACTGCTATCAGCGAGAAGCTGAATGTCCTTGCTTCCGAAACCACAACTGACGGCCAACACAACGATGCCTTACAGTGCGTTAAAGAAGCATACATAATTATCCACTACCTAGAACAAAGACTTCACGGACGAATAGCACATACCCCTCACGATCCACGTCTCGTAAAAGAAAAAAGGCAACACCTACGAAAGTACGAGTCGAGTCCTACAAGTGAGAGTACAGAGCCTGAGGAAGAGACCAGAACCACCACGAAGCCGACGACTTCAACGACATCGATGGGTATTCCGGTAACAGGCCATCGACACCCAGAATGTACAAGCGTACCTGCATCAACAGTCCCAACGACACCGTGTGCCCTTATGAATTGCGACTCGACTAAGACGGCGCTTGAGGTACGCCAAGCTACTGGACATCCCTCCCTCAGTATTGAAGACACGACGATGCCGAAAACGGCACATCAGGAGCAGAAAGCCGGTCATAAGGTGAGCCCGCTTTCTCCCTCGGCCATATGAACACCAAAACAAAACATCCTTGATGGTGAGGTAGTTTTGAAGCTGCCGCCAGTGAAATCTACATAGCTCAGGTCATTGGGTGTACTCATGCGCGTGAGTATCCAGCCATGGGCCACCCTGCAGACCCTATGCGAAAGGTCCTTCATGAGAGGGAAGACGCGGAACAAGATAGCGATGGGCGAAGCGAAACCATCGAGACAAATTCAACCGACGACAACATGACGTCATCATTGCGAGGGAAGCCTGACTATGCCTCAGAAACGTGCGGCTGTAGTGCCTACGGCGTAAGGCGTGCGACCGAGACAAACGTGCGGCAACTACAACTACACCATGACAGGCCCAAAAGATACGAATGGCTTGGACGCGCTGCTAATAAAGACTCCGACCCCTCGGGTACTGTACACATTCTCGATGCCTTGAGGGACGCCGCAAAATTCCGCACATTTCCAAGCAAGACATAAAAAAAAGGCGCTTCCGCTATCATAATGACGTCGAAGACTCACCAGGCCACTAAACCGATTCGGAAGCAGAAGAAACAACGAGGACATTGTGTTAGGCGCAAACGCAAAACGTCACTAAAAGTACATCACAAATCAGCTTGCTTTGCGACAACGCGAACTGTTATGCCCCTGGGTCATCCCTTGACGTAGCCATTATGGAAAAACACTGATCAAAGGTTAGAAAAAAGGCAAAGGGCAGAAGAAAGCGAAGACCGAAGATCAGGAAAAGAGATGAAATTAGACATCGGCTGAATACTAACGAGAGACTGACTAAATATCTTCGCCCCAAGACTAGGTTACGGAAGATTAATGTTTGTTGATAGTAGCTGCAAGACTTCTTCATATCGCTTACACGAACTCTTGTGGGGCGGGACAGTGCTGCAACTTTCAATGACGATGAAGACGATGCAAGCACCACGGGCGACGGACGCATAGAGAGAAGACGAAGACGACCAGACGCGGCTACAAGATGGAAGATTTTTAGACGATTCCCTGTACATAATGTAAATATATATGCCTTTTCTATTGACGACGGCCTTCTCCCTTGCTTCCCTGGACGTTTTCCACACTATTTAAAACTGCAGAAATCATTTCAATGTATTGCGTGGACACCAGTTAGTCAGAGGAGTTTCGTGTTTGACTTGCGTAACAAGTGCCGGGATATCGGCAATCATTCGTTGCGCTTTGTGTAATTTGCTTCATGCGCTTGTGGGCAGCCAATCAGCCGAAGCTCACGAAGGCAAGTCGTGTGCTCTTACGCTCGTGTGCCTAGTCAGCCATTTTGTAAGTTCTTTTCAAGGTTCCTATGCTTCCTCGCCAGTTCCAGTTGTTGCACGACCAATAAAAATGTCCAATAAAAAGAAAGGAATAAAAAGATGTCAAGCTTTATTAAAGAGGAACCAATTGGTCCCTAGTTCAATGAATCAGAGAAGGACACCACTAGGTATTGGGAACAGTAGTGGAGAACGAAATACTCTTTGAAATCACCCATTGTAGTCAGGAATATCCCACAAAAGGAGCTAAAAACTGGCGAGCTGCATAAGCGTTACCTCCATATGTTAACATAATCGGTATAGTTCATTTAGGATGAGAAGTGAATGACAATATTGCAGATTTTGACGGATGCACTAATCATAGTGGTAAACAGTTACTGCATGTGTTACAATCAAAATAGTATTGTAGTAGCAAAAAAAGTACAGTTAGCACAAATTATTTGAAAACTCGGCTAAGCATTCCAGTATATGCTACGGTCTTCGATAAGATAGCGCAGTAAAAGGTAAGTGTAATGAATACACACCAAAGAAAAGCCCGCAGCTTACGACGGCCCATCAGTGAATATCTTTGACCCTAAAAAAACGAATCAAAACTCAGAAAGGGTGGGTCAGGGCTTTAGATTAGGTGATGAACAGAGAGCGAATATCTCCAAAAACCTGCAGAAGGAAACTGAGAGACAGCCTGGAAAACACTAGAACTACAGGAAAATCATTTCTGTCACCCTAACAACGATAGTTAACGAAAAGGGCGAAACTTTTAAAAAGGAAGGGCAAAGCGAAGAAGCAGCTGAAACAACAAAATCAAGCAACCTGCTGCGCGACAACAAGCGTCCAGACAAACGAAAGAGCCCATGTGACTGAAAATGCAGGCAGAAAAAATTGCTCTCCGCAATTTTTGCATGTGCAAGTGCAGAGACGTCCGTTGAGTAAAAATCAAGGAAGAAAGGGGCAATGTCTTTCGAAAATATTGGGCAGAAAAGTACAGTAAGAAGTACATTTTGTTGTTCATTTCGTGCTTGTTCTTTATTTTAGTTTATTTGAAATCTTGTAAATCCCACCTTTTTTACACAGGTGTTGGACAGCCCGTTTTACAAGAAAATGTTCCTGTTCGATTGCCAGTTCATGATCCTCCTGAGTGCTCTTTAGGCAATAGAAGATCTGTCAATGGGGATGAAGTTGTAAGTATTTTCTGCGATAAAAAACTCATCAGCGCTTCCACTCTCTGGGGGAGTACGAGGAGCGAAGATCTGCTGGAGATATGCACTGACCGGGACGTCGTCCAAGGAGGGTGCCAAAGAAAACATTTTCGTTTCAAACTTCTAATTGAGCACACTTCCTAGTAATTAGCTGAATAAAACTTTTAAGGACTGAAGTGTTCTTGCAGAAAAACAGGGAGCTGTTCGCTAACCTCCCGAAAAAAGCGTTGTATGAATCACAGACGCGTATTCGACAAAAATTGAAACTTTGCTGTAAAGTACGCAATATTTCAAAGTAGATGAAATACACTGATATGTTACACCGCTTTTCAAGCCATTTTTATTACTTCGTTTGGGTATAGTTCCCATAAAATAAGAGCTACGACGGCTCTCTGTAACCACACTCACTCCGAAGAGGACCATGTATAATGTGCACTATAACGTGTATCATTCTATAACGTACTACTTCACTCTGAAGTAACTAATCAGGACAAGCAACTGGAGCTAGGCGTAATGATAAAGTAGTCTTACGGCCAATTTCTGTCACGCTTTCTTCCAAGTTATATCCACTGAAGTCGCAACTACAGAGCATCGCGACTTGAAGGTGACGAATAGGCAGTCGGACATTCACCACCTCCAGATGGTAGCTACGTACAGCTTCGTTGTGAAAACCTACGCGCATTGTGTTTGTGTTATAAAAAAGCTTAGCCAGTACCGTATGCGACGTTATATATTTTGTGGGGAAAAATGGACTGAGGCTCTTGCTTACCCACAATTACAGTGGTGAACAATTCAATATTCATTTCAGCGAAGCTGTGAACAGCTATCCCCCGGACGTAGTCGATGTCCATCCGCGTACGCGGCATGTTACCACGAAATACTTGTGGTCTCCAGTTTTACGCATATAGACAATTTTACTTTCTTCGTCCTGGGAGCTTCCATTTTATCAGTAGGCTGTGCTATCGGCCCTACAATTAGAGCAGTCGACAGGAAGATGGAACTGCGCATGCGCAACACAGCCCAGAACACGGTCGGATCTTATTAAACATTAAAGGATGAAAAGGTTTATACTTTAAAGCCGTCAACCTAAAATAGGTGTCTCACAATATACACAAATTGCCCGCTAAGACGAATCTACCATTAACCTGTGTTTCATTTATTTGTCTAAGCTCGTTTACATGAAGTTCGCTTTCGAATAGTGGTCTGTGAAGGAAGTGGGGCTACAGCAAACGACTGTAACTCTTTTTATCGAAATTGACCAAAAAAAAACGATAGGAACATGGGATGCTAACACGACTTTATCATTAGGGGGAGTTTTGTCTACTTTAAAAATCACCTAGTTTGCAGTGAAGTTGTATGGATGTTTCTGTCAACTGGCGCAAGAGGAACTAAGACCAAGAGCGCCCATGAAGTAGTAGTAATTTCAAAATTACCGTCTGCGATCATTGCATGCGCTTCTACTGGGGAACTAAGACTACCATTTTTGTCCTCTACTGCACACATCTAGTCCTTACAAGTTTCGTTAAGGTAATTATCAACAAATTATGTTTAATCGGAATTTACAAACGTGTTTTGTTTCACCCATGGGTGCGCCGCTTGGCAATAAAACAGACCACACATTCGCTTCTTGTCCTTGTTCACAGAGTGGAAGGGATGATAAAATTTTAAAACTTGCAACCAATAACATTATAAAAATAGCGTTAAGGTCCTCGACTCGTCGAAAATTGCGATGGCGGTATAGACAATTCGTTAAACATGTCGTTAGGCCACCTTCCGGCACCCCCTGAGACCCTCGGGAGCATAAGCCGCCCCTACAACAAATGGAATTGTATCAAGAGCGCAAGATTGTAGCTGTTAGTGGAAGCACATAGAAGTACGATGACGTCAGCGCTAGGCTTTTATGCGCCATAGAGAATAGTAACGCAATTATAACAGGTCTGGCTGGTTTATTTATTTTTATTTATTTATTTATTTATTTATTGATATATTTAGTTATCCATTTATGATTTTTTTTGTTGTTTATTTATTTATTTATTTATTTATTTATTTATTTATTTATTTATTTATTTAAAGTGCTCACTACAGCACAAGGGCCTTCTCGGGTGATGCACTGGGTAAATGAATATAAGGCACACAAAAGACATCATGAATGAATCAAGAATGGGTACAAATAAGTGTGTAGGTATATATAAAGAGGGAGAGTGATCAAAGAAGCGTAAACATTTTCTTAACAACAAGAGCTCGGAGGTCGACTGAATCAACATATACAAGCGTAAGCAAAGTGGCGCTTCTGTCGCATAAACACAAAAACCGAGGGAGGAGTGCATGTGCGACATCTCTACATCACGTGCATTAAAAGTCACATTTTTCAAGGAGCGTTTAGAAATGACCATGTAATTGCAAAAAATGTGAATGAAAGATAAAAACACTTCTAAAGGCATGCTGACATCGGTTCGCTGGTGCCATGCTTTGTGTTCTATCAACATGCAAGCAGCCATGCGGCTGTAGTGGTCTTCTTGGTACCCGCAGGTGAACAGAGCTTACAAGGCAAGGTCTTTCAAAATTGGAATTAATGCAGCTAAAAATAAAAGGCAGGTCACGCCTGGAACGCCTAGTACATAGCTCATCCAGATTCAGGACCTTCAGGAGCCCACCGTGCATATAATAGCTCACTGGTGAGGAACGATAAATTACGGTTCTAGTGAAGCGCTTCTGAATTATTTCTAGTCGAAGAGATGACGAAGGGGTTAACCAATTCCAAGTAGCACTGGCGAAGTCGCGCTTCGGTAAAATTAGGGCACGGTGTCAAGAGACAAAGCATGCTTGTTCGGTGAATTCGCTTGTGGCCCGACAAATCACGCCAAGCGTTCGGAGACAGAAGGTACTCAGTGGGTTCACGTGCGAGTTGAAAAATTGTTTTACGTCCATCATTACGCCCAAATCATGCACTGAAGTTGCGCGTTTTACAGGTACATAAATCAGAGAGTACGGGAAAATGAGCAGGGCAGTCTTACGAGTTTATGTTATCACGATAGTTTTGGAGAGATTACGCTTGAAATAGCTGCGGTCTCAGCATGCAGAAAGTTCGATGATGTCATTTTGCAGGAGGACGCGATCGCCCGGTGAAAAAGCCACGCGATATAGCTTCATATCATCACGTTCCACAGGGAAAGGTGAACGTTAAACGGACCCAGGAACACTTGCTCAAACTATTTCACTATTCTATTCGTATTGTGATGTGTACTGCGAATGCTCTGGTAATTACGCAATTAAAGGAGCCATGAAGAGAAAATGCAAGTTGGTTTTTTCGAAAGATTTCGTGTTTTTATGCCCCCAGCGCTTGTCCGATACAAACGGTGTTTCACTGGAAATTAAACAATTTAGTAAAATTTTGATCCCGCTCAATCGTGCGTTTTCGTGGTCCCAAGTGACATCACGGGACCGACCGCTCTGCAGCCTAGGGTACCTTCATTGCATCCGCCGTCTAGAGACACGTAACGCTGGCGCCGCATGTTCGGTTGCTCGCTCGCGCCGCCGAAGCAAGCATTGTGCCAAAACCGCGCTAAAATTTCGCCGCAACGCTGTTTATGAGTTTGTCATATTGTCTGTTTCGCGTTGCTTTTGGGAAACGAAAAGAATAACGCGGAGCCGTTGGCCCAATTGCGGCGCGACCGTTCAAAGGTTGTCTCCACCCCGGTGTTGGTTTGTCCCGCGTTTCTTTACGTTCCGTAACCTAAGCCACCATACCGTGGCAAGCGTTTGGTTTGTTTTTTGCCCGATACCTGGCTTGTTTTGTTCTGGGAGAAAATATTCTCCCTGAAACAGTGCTCGCTCGACAAATGGGGTCATAAGACACGTTGCCAATCGGCCAGTGCTGTCTGAGACAACCCCAAGCCCCGTAGTGCTGTGCAGCTAAACCAAAACGTGCGCAGTAAACATGTGCTTTCGTAACTTCCACTGTTTGTCCCATCATTCTTATTGCTTTGTAAAGAATGTGCCCTAAATTTAGGCACAAATCGCTCGTTCGTCTAGTTTGTAAGCTCTACCTAATTTGCGTCTGCTTCTGCCAGCCTCCGCCAATTGCAGAGCTTAGCCCATGTGACATCACAGGTTCTGTTGCGGGAAATGAGCTGGTGGGTCGCATGACCATTCCCGTTTTTCCTAATTATGTAGCTTATTTGAGCGAAGTTTGCGTTAAAAGTGGTGTCAGTATGATTCCAACGAGACAATCTTTTGAATGAACCAAACTTGTGTTTTTTCTTCATGGCTCCTTTAAAAGAGCACTGTGGGATTTCCTCGTCCCTGAAGATAGATTGATTGATTTTAGGGTTTAACGCGCCGACGCAACGCAGGCGATGAGGCGCGCCGTAGTGGAGGGCTCCGGATTAATTTTGACCACTTGGGGATCTTTAACGTGCGCCAAAATCTCGAACACACGGGCGTTTTTGCTTTTCGCCTCCATCAGAAAAGCGGCCGCCGCGGCCGGAAATCGAACCCGCGACCTCGTGCTCAGCAGTGCAACGCCTTAGCCACCGCGACGGGTGTCCCTGAAGATACACTTCCTGGTTTTTGCTTTGCTTTCGTTGCTGTTTTTGTTAAAGTAGCCACCGAATGCATTCCTTGCTGCAACGAAAATCAAGTTGGCAAATACAGACAACCCTTTAATTATGTCAATCTAGCTCTGTAACAGCGTCTAGGGGCGAAATTCTCAGTTTTGCCTCTTTCATTTCCGCTTGATGTGTCCGTTCTGAGCAAGCCCTGATTGTTTTAAACAAGACTTCTAAACATTACGCAGGATATAATTGGTCAGCGGCCTCGCCAAAGCAACCAAGTCACGACTGAAAGGATGGCAAATACGAGTTTTCGCAACAAGCGCAACTCAGAATTCCACCCCCTAGAAATGTGGCTTCTATTTACCACTTGGTTGAGTGTGCACGGCGGGCGCTTGTCAGAAATCGTTCTAATTCAGCGTGTGAACATCTCGGAGGAAGCTTCGGATGGTTTTGCACGGCCGAGTTGACCTCGGGACGCCTGTGGCGGCTCTGCTGCGGCGTGTTTTATCGTTACGGTCATTCTAGCAGGCATATTTCTACCCTGAGAGGTACTTTAACAGAGGTGAAATTTCCAGCTCGTTTTTATTTCTCGAAAAGTACTGCACAGTGGCTGCACAGGCACGTGGCGACAGACGCCCGGTGACGGCGAGTTTGAGGCGGATTTCGCTGTATGACAATCGAAGAGCAAGTGTTATGTGCACTGCGGTTTTACGCGACGGGCAGATTTCATGGAAGCGTTGGTAGCGACCGCAACATCGACAGCTACCAGTCTACAGTCACGTGCTGTGTGCGCAATATGACCTCTGGAGACTGTGTTCCCCGGAAGACGCCTTTATTTTAGATGGTTTGGTGGACATGACTTCTGCAGTTTGTACTGCGCGTCTATCCCGTGCGTCTAGCCCGTGCGCTTTAGTTATCGTCAACTAGGAAAACAGTTTCGAACGAGGCGTAGCATGACCGCGCGTCTCGTTTATAGTCAGCGTGGCAGAAAGTTTCCCTTGAGGCTTTGCGTCGCGCACATTTCTTGTGAAAGCGTCATGGGCAGAGCAGCCCATATGTATATACGTACACTATCAACGGCGCTTATCTATTGTCAGAGCCGATCTGGACCCATTTCAACGGGTTTTGTTCAGTGTCCCCTTCGTGCAGTTTTAAGCAGAGCATGAAAAGTGAAGGAAGAGGCGAGCTAGAATTATTCAACGCGTGACACAAGAGGGAGGGTACGCGGGGTGAGGAGGGAGCGGAGGAATTGATGGCAGTCAGGGGATTTTACTCAATGAAAAACAAAAACGGCCGTGCAAAGGTTTGTCGAACAAAAGCGGTAACGAGCAAAAGAATATAAAGCATACAAACTTCAAAAATTATGGTCGTTGTTGCTAATACTTCATTTCTAGGATATGGCCGCTTGTAGAATTAGGCCGCACTTGAGAGCTCTGAGGAGCTAACGTGTCCGGTTCTCAAAATTCATAACAATGTGAATTTCAAATGTAAAAGTTGTAGAACATTGCGTGACGCCTGAACGTGATGGCACTCTGGTGACATCACGTTCAGGCGTCACGCCGATTTTAGGGAAACCTCGATTCCAGGGAAGCTGGGGTGTATTCCAGTCTGCTTGCTGACGTAATAGATGCTGACGTATTCCAGTCTGCTTGCTGGCGTCTGCTTGCTGAACCAATGAAATAGACAAAAGTTGCGCAAACACGTCATAGGAGAAAAGAAGCCGGTCGAAGTAATCCTTACCAAAAGAACCAGAAACAAAAGCGAGGGAAACGGCGTAATTACGATGTATCACTAAAGAGGTTGTTAATACCTATCGCCAGGCTTTAGCCCTGAAAGCACGTAAGCAGATTGAGCGCTCCGGGGAAATTTTGTATCGAAATGGTTTCGATAACGTAATACCAGCAGCAACTGTTTTGAATGTGGTGCACTTCCATCACCCGCTTTCTTTTTTTTTGCCAGTCGGCCATAGCCCCTGATTGCATTGTCTGCCACCCACGCAGCAATTGCATCGTAGGACGAAAAATGTCAAACAGAAAGCTCATATGAACGCCTGGAATAAAGAATAAACGTACCTTTTAGCGAAATACAGAATAATGAAGTAAAAGTGTAATAAAATAGAGCAGTTGGATTTGCTTACCCCCAATAGGCACTGGTGCAGCAGCAGAACGAGAGAACGCATTGAAAGATGCGTCACTCCCTAGTTGCGCACCCTTGAAGAGAGCTGTCCTGGACCGGTAGCGCCGCCTCAATTATCAGGAAATGGCAAGAATCGCATGTTTAAAGTATTTTAACCCTGGCTCGAAATATTATCATGAGTTTTATATTATTCCCACCCCTCCTCCTTGCCCTATTTTCTCTTAAACACGGGCCTTCTGGAATAGCCCCTAAGGTTAATATACATACACAAACATACTTGCACCCGCCCACTGCAGCTTAGTTAAACCGACCAGGTGGCTGCCGTCAGTATTGTTCAGCTTTCGTTGCACGGTGTTCGGCCGTATGATAAATTGACAATACCGCTTGATCCTTGAGTAAACCAGCACCAAAGCCATGGAGGAACAGAAATTTCCTTGAAGGATACTCACTGAAAATAGAGGTCCGCTGTACACTCACATGATGCGAACAGGTGAAAGTCAAAACAAAAGCTATTCGTTAGTGCAGTGATTACAGAGAAAAAAATCTATGCTCCAGAAATGGCTCAGGTGTAACTCTTTTAACCCTTTTCTGCCCAACAAAAATATTTTAGAAAAAAAGGCCGCAAGTAACTAAATTTTGTGTATTTCAACAAGTGAAACTAGAAAGCTCAGAGTATTTCACACTGAAAACAAACCCACACCTATGTGTGGGCTGGGCTTCTATTCGTATGATCTGAGCATAGTAAGAATACCATAAAAAACGGCATCAGGAGCAGAAAAGCTGCATTTTTACGTATTACATATGAGTTTTATATTGTTTTCAGGAGTACTTATAATATAAATAGGATCTTGTGAAAACAAATAAAAATGAAGTTTTAATATAATAATTATAATTATTATTATTATCACAACTTTTTACGGAACTAGTTCAAGGTGAAGGCGCAAGAAAACATTGCCAACGAGCCAGCACAAAACCGCGAATAAATGGGACACCAAGAAAGCTAGAAGAAACTATTTATCGCTTTTGTTCGCAAGGCTTTGGCCGTTCAGATTTAACACTGTTCTTTCCGGGCGCAGCGCAATTCTTTTCAATCTGTAAAGCTATAGGTTCGCACATCACTTGACGCCACTGCTGCTTGCTTTATTGCGGTGCGCTCGTTTACAGGCGCTGTTGGAGGGATCTGTCAGTGCAGCAAGACACGCTGTTTGTTCTTGTTATCCCAGATATTCAGTTCGTCACCGATTTTCAGCTTATCGTGAACTAGCAAGACGCGTTTTTAACTATCCCGCTCCGGTTTTGCGCTTTCCCAGAGACGTTTTCGTTTGTGCAAAGTGCTTTGGCTATAATCATTTTGCACTAAAATGTTGCTTCCTTTCATATTATGTGCATTTTTCAAGACAGGCTGTTTTTCTACAAAATCTTGGACGTAAGCAGTACAGGCCTCCGGCCTCCTTTCCGTCCAAGACGGTTGATGCGAGCGATAGATTTGCACTCAACGCCAAGTTTCTTCTTAAAAACATCAGTTATAACCTTTGACTGTAGAGACTCTTCCTGTTCATCGGTGGTATCAACGATGCCATACACGACAAGGTTCGACCTTCGGCTGCCCTGAACTAAGCCTACTACCTTGGTGTTCTGCCATGTCATCATAGAGTGCAGGGAAGCAGTTTGATGTTTCCAACGATGTAACGGCCGGGGTCTTCAAGTTAAGTTCCTTTGAGATACCATTTATATAGTGCAGTTGCAAGCCGAAGTCGCGCAACACTCGCTCAGTATCATTAACTCGAGTTTTCATTTCTGACAGTTCCTCAAGTATCGTAGCCTGATTACATAACAACTTTTCACACATTTCCTCCACAGTAGGACCAGGATTTTCCTCGATGTCGCCGCAATACAACAATCTACACACAACGTAACATTCATAACATATACAAGGATGTGTGCGTCGGCAGGGCACAACCAAGAGGAAGATTTCGTCATTTGTTCTGGTGCCAAAGTTAGAATAACTATCCTGTGCAGTGAAGAAGAATTTCATGGTCAGCGGCATGGTTCCAACCGTTTCGCCGTGCCCACTGCCGAAGAATCACTGGAGCGGGTGGTTTATAGGGTTGGCCAATGCAGACGTCACTGTCATGCGCAGATCATGCAGAGGGGGGAGGAGGTGCTCGACGGGGGAAGATAATGGTTCAGACGGACATGCGTCGAAGATGGCGTTGACGGCAGCAGGACCACGACACGTGTCATTTTCAGTTGGTGATCCGCCGATCAATGACAGTAGAAACTGTGCAGTGAAGAAGAATTTCATGGTGAAAACCATGGTTCCAACCGTTTCGCCGTGCCCACTCTTTATCCGTGCCCTTAAAGTCAAAAGAAAAGGACCAAAACCTTTCGCCGCTTTTTTGGCTTTCTTCTCTTGTGGCTTCTTGCTCGTAATGCATCTTTGTGCTACGAGTGTAATGTAATTCCAAAAAAGAGCGCATTGATAGGTAGGAAATGCTTGAAGCACACGTTGGACCATCTGCCCGGCCAACACTGTATTTTTGCTACTGTACCAAGGGAAGAAATTATCACCGGAACAAACCAAAATCACCTCTCTATAAAATCAATCACGACAAAGGTATTTTTCTCTGTGCGTTTTTTCTACGGTAATGCATAGTTGATATAACAGCAAAAGTAATTCCGCGTCAAGAATTTTATTCTACTGTTTCACGAGCAGAGTATCTAGACTCATGCACTAGCGTAACATAATGAGAAACGAAGGAACAACTAATGACTTCATAATAAAAAAAATAATGTCGACGAGAAAATGTTGATTAGGAAGCAAGGTATAAAGACGCGGTACATCAGTTTCATCACCCTGAATTTATCACCGGCCTTTGTGTCACAGAATACATTTGACACTGATGTTCTTGAGGGCGTGAGAACTCTCTGAAAATAGAAACCTGATTTACCTTAACCGCTATGCTTAAATTCCTAATTCTTAAATTCCAGGCATAATCCGCATACGTAAATTGCAATTGGTGGCTAGTTGAAACCTCACAGTAATAGACGTGCTTTCTCTTGCATGCTTTTTGTCCCCACCTTTCCATTTATCATATAGATAGGTTTATTTGCGAGAAAGAACTTTGTTAGCATAATCTGCATAAGTAAATTGCAATTAGTCGCTAGTTGAAACATCTTAGTGATAGACGTGCTTGGTCTTACATGCCTTTTGTCCACACTTTCGCATTTATCATACAGTTAGGCTTATTTGCGAGAAGAACTTTGTTATTACAATGCTGACACCGCTCACAGCCTTCAACTTCGCGGTCAAAAAATTTCCCGTACCGTGGTGTACAGTAAAACCAAATGATTGCTTCGTTAGGACTGGTAAGAAAGAGTTGAATTTCCCTTATTCGCCACTGCACAGCTGCCTGATGTCATGCTTGGCTGTGAATTTAACATGGGTACAGTTATGTTTCTCTCGGTTTGGAGACCCAATCGCAAAAAAAAAATTACCCACCGCTCATATTGCGCTGATTAGGATAGCATACTCGTATCCCCCTGAAACTAATACACATATTATTTATAGTAACCTTAATAAAAAGCTGGAACAACCCAACCGCAAAGAATATCCCGATCAGTAGGGCCATCTTGCTTTATGAATATATGTTGCCCTCGCAGTGGCGTAACTTCTTGAAGCACACAAACGCTCACAGGTATCAAATCGGTTCGATAGATTATTACCAGCTGCAGAGCAAATTACAGGTGGGTGTCCATGACGTCATATATTGATCTGTATTTTGTATCGGCGAAGTTTCCCCTATACGAAGATCACGCCGAAACAAAATCATTAGGGTTATTTTGGAGAGAAATGTGAGGTGGAAAAAGACACAGGTGGGAATGTGGGAGTTTGAAATTGGCGTTTGAATACTAAAAGACTCTTCGCTGGTTGAATTTCTTTACGGCTTGAAAAAGCACCTTGCAACAAGAAAGGAATGTCTCTGCGCACTCATCATCTCGCGCTGTGCACTGGCCTTATGTAGCATTGGAAAATGATAATTAACTGCAGTGCCTTTTGAGAAATTTCTCAATTGTGATCCGCAGAAACTAAGTTGAACAATATCTCCAGCTTTCACCTTCCAACTAGAGAATGGGTGTCAATATAGCAGCTACAAGAAATACAACACATTAGTCGGCGGCCCTGCAAATATGAATGTTATAAAAATTGCCGCACTGCGGCGAGTGTTGAAAGGTACTTGTAACGGTCATTATGTCCCTTGATGACCATATTGGCGCACTGCTTGCCATCAGGAAATGGCGGTAGAAGGACACTGTGTTAGCTGTCTTGACCCGCAAGAATTAACCTTAAATGCTGAAAGAACACCACTTTTTTCCGCAGTGAAAACTGCCATTTTATAGGCATACTCGGCTAGTAAAACTCAGATAAATAAAGTACTGCTGGTAAACCACACGTCACTGGGGAAACCGCAGCAACTAATGATGTATGATCTTTAATTCTCCGAAGTAAGCTGTGGTTCCGAAATAGGAGCACTAGGTTGGGCAGCTTGTTCTATTTCTAGTGCCGTTTACATGGCAGCACAAGCTAAACAGAGTGGGATAAATGTGTCCAACATTCAAATTGACAGATACCCGTGTATTAAATAGTCACATTTAATGCGTTTTCCTAAATGTCTGCAAGCCTTTCTATAAGCTGTCCACTTGAAACCATATACGCCCGCACATCTGCTGCATATTCGGCTAATTTTTTTTTTTTGCAGCCTCGGTATGTTTATAACTGCACGTGCAAGTTACCAAATGGAAGCCTGAGCACGCTTCCGGATGAAACAAAATGCTGGGTAAGTGCTATGGTAATGTTGGTCGTGCTCCCACGTCGACTACTCCTCACGTCGAAAGCTTGCTGCGCATTTTGTTAAAAAAAAAGCCTTGTATGCTTAAGGTGGAGTAGCCCTTGGAAGCCCTTGAAAAAATTGTCGGTGCATCTGCCGCGTCGGTACACATGCAGACGAACGACCATATTCTTATCCAGCCCCTGACGAGTAACCGCCTCTTCTGTATATCTACCACCTCTAACGTTGCTCCCCTGTTGTATGGACCCACCCAATGAAAGCTTTCTGAATTTATTTCAACTATCTCGCGTTCGTAACGCTTTTCCGACTTCTCGTAGCTCTGTTGGCGACCCTCGTGCGTTCCAGCCGCCGAGCCTATGGCTCTAATAGAAGCCTCCCATGCGGATGTAGTCAATTGAGCACAGTAAAGTTAGACAAATTGTTTCGGTACCCTTAAAGTCAACTGAACACAATAAAGTAAGACAAATTGTTTCGGTACCCTTAAGAGTGAAAAAGCTAAAAAGTTACGCACTGGCGAAATTCCGGTTTTAAATGTGATCATTCGGCCATTAAATTCGCATCATGCTGTAGGAGCTCAATATCAGGTAATTTCATAAAAATGTCACCCATGAGAGAGCTGAAGTTGTAGAATATTTGTCAGGATTAGCTTGTTTCATCACAGGGCTTTGAGAAATCGAACGGCTTTATATTTACCCATACTAGCGTCCACACGCCCATATGTTTTCTGCTAACGGCCCTCTAATAGGCCGCATTACGTCAAATTATCGCTTTTACAGGTCTCCGCATAACGTTTGGTCCCTTACTGTGTACCTTATTCGTTTTTTTTTACAAATACTTCCCGCAAGAGGATGTAAAAACTAATTTTAGCATTTTTTTAACACACATTAAAAAGGGTGAGTGGAATATTTTAAACCCATGAACTAGTGCAATCGTACGGTTAGTAAGTAAACGTCATCTGTGCCAATACAACATTTTTCCGTGCTGCGGAAAGCTTACACTTTTGATGCAAAGTTTATTGCCGCATTCCCACTCTTTTTTGTGTGTTTTTGGGCTCTTCCATCGGCCTGCAGATACGTCATCGATTCTCCCACGCGCGTCACGAAGCAGAAATCGTGCAAATGCCCGGCTTTTTCTTTTACTTCCGGCGTAGAGAAGCGTCTTCTGGTCAGCGTGGTGGGATTGCGCCGGTGCCTTTGGTTAATTGCGCGCTTCCTGCAGCACGCTAATGCTGCCATTTTCATCCTTATGTATCTTTTTTACTTGAACTCATTAACACACTTCCCGTTAAGGCAAGTTGGCTAGGCCGACACGGTGACGACACGAGGGTTACGCCGACATCCGTGTTGGCAACCGCATTGTCATCGGTGACACCAACACGTCGGCTGATCGAAAGTCCGCGTTGTGTGACAGGCTTGCTGACCGAACACGCCGAGATTGGCCGAAAGTTCCCCGGGAATCGATCGAAACCCGCAAACTGTGCCCAGACAACATTCCTGCCATAATGAGTGCGGCTGCGCTCTGTTAGTTCTTAGAGTGTAATAAACATAGTAACGTTCATAACGTTCATACAGCTCAACACATGCGGTCCGTATTTCGGCTTACGATGTTCTGGCCGTTGGCTTTGGCGACAATCCATTTCCCGGGGTTGCAAACTGCATATTCGTGTGGGACCAGCAACGCTTGCCGAAAATATAGGCTTAGTGAAGGGCAAAAAAGGAGTTATGGAATGTTTATTAGGCAATAAGGAATCAACATCGACCAGTGTTTATAGCGTAAAGCGTTTTATATCATGTAATTCAATGTCTTAATGACCACACTCTTTTTATCACTTATTACCATTTTTATACAGCTGGTGGTGTTAATGGAAAATGAATATTAACTTCAAAAAGCTGTCTTTATGTTATTTACTAATATATTAGTTCCTCCTGATTTCAACTGCTCCTTTATAGTATTGTCCCTGCAGAGAGTTCAGCAATGTAAATATCTTGGCGTGCTTTTCACTCAAAACCTGTCCTGATCCCATCATTGATTAAATTACTGCAAAAGCTCCAAAAAACTTTGTTACCTCCAACGTACATTATGTGCGGCCCCTTTGGACATGAAACTAGCTGTGTACAAAGCCCTTATCCACCCCGTGCTCGTATGCGAGTCACCTCATGGGACCCCTAAAACCATTGCGAAATCGAACAAACTGAATAGGACCAGAAAAAAGGCCATTAGATGTATTTTCAGGCGATAGGACTCTGCTTTTTCACCTACGTCACCATTACCGTCTTTGAACCTATCACCACTTTCATGGCGGTGGAGCACTGAATCGCTCAAGCTATTTCACTCTATAATGTACTCGTCGTGCAAGCCTTGAAAGGATCTGTACTTAACGTCTTACAAATCTTCTTGATTGATTGTAGGGTTTACCGGCCGGACGCAACGCAGGCGATGAGGCGCACCGTAGTGGAGGGCCCGGATTAATTTTGACCACGTGGGGAGCTCTAACCTGCACGGGAATCTTGTACTAAAGGGCGTTTTTGCTTTTCGCATTCATCAAAAGTGTGGCCACGGCGGCCGGGAATCGAACCCGCGTCCTCGTGCTCAGCAGCACAACGCCTTAGCCACTTAGTCACCTCAGCTGGTGCAAGCCTTCTTCAACACGCCACTACCATCCTTTGAGTATGACCCAATTCTACGCCCGCGCTCACCCGTTTAAATTCAGCATTTTTACACGACCTGTTGAACTTTGGAATAACTTACCTCGTGACATACGTTCTTTGCCCTCAAAGGAATTCTTGTTATCCATAAATACCGCGTGACTGTTTTCTTTCCCGTTTTGTTTTGTTTTGTATTCCATATGTTTACTGTGTTTTTTTTCATGCTACCATGTCTTTGGGTTTCACTCGGGTACAATTTATCGCTCAAGTACTTTACTTCGCAAAATATTACACCATATGTATTTTGTACCGGTCGCTTACCCACTACCTCGATATCCCATACGGGTTCCAGTAAAAAATAAATAAATAAATAAATAAATAAATAAATAAATAAATAAATAAAGATAACAAAAGCATGACGAGCACTATTCCCGCAGGGCAAATTATAGGTCCCAGAAAAAACACTGCAGTTGCTGAATGAGAGCTGCAGTGGGGGCTTCATGGAACCATACCGTGCAACTGTTGATCTAGAAATGCTCCGTTAACCATCAAGAAATCCTTGAAATCAGATACAAAACATTGATATGATGCAAACGGTGGGTGGCAATGTAGTACACAAGTTATTTAAAATCAACCTCCAGTTATTATCTGGTGCAGTGGAGTAAGGCGTCCCGCCCGCTCAATCAAAGTCGCGGGTTCTAATCGCGGCATCGCATTGCCTATTTTCTTCTGCTTTTAAGTGGAATGGAGTGCGAATCGTTCACGCGAATGCAAAACAAATATTTTAGGTGCGGAGTAGCTTTGGACCGCACAATGTCCGTCCGCATCCGTGCGCATAGCATTTACAATCACAAACAAAATCACACAGGTAGCAGCAGGATTCGAACCTGTGTCTGGTAGACAGGACAGAAGTAGTGTCAGTCGTCTTACGCATTGGACTACAACCGTTTTTTTTCTTTATTGCCGGGTTTGGACATCAACAAAAACAAAAAGTCATGAACAACAAGGGTAAAACCGCTAACGCTATGGTCGCTAGCGTAGCTCAATTAAAAACGCGGCATGTTTAATACTTTTTTCCACCTCCAAAATCCAGTCCGGTACCACGGCTGGACCTTCCACACTTCTACTATCCGTCTGACGTTCTCGCAGAAGTACTGCCTCGCTGGCCTGGCATCGATATCACTGTTGCGGAAAGCCATGCGGGACCTCCATATGCCGTGCAAGGCCAAAAGCATTAACAAATCATAAGGTACACCATTACAGTCTTCTACACACAGGAACCGTATGCCGTGACAATCAAGAGGGAAATCCTTTTTCAGGGTAGCATTGGACTACGACCGTGAGTTAGCACCCGGGAGTCAAACGGCTTACTCCCTCGCCTGTAATGGTGCGGAGTACCTTAGGTTCTCCCAATGTCCGTCCGCGTCCATCCATGCGCACACCACCATCATGCGAAAATCAAGTGAAAATTAGATTTCAGCCGTGGGTTGCAGTGTCATTTAGGGAATATTGAAGGTGCAACTCACGGCTCAAATCGAATGACGGTCGGGGCGCAAATAGAATGTCACTCGGTGGCGCAACTTCGATGTCATTTCGAGTCCCCGCACTCCGCACCCTCGCCATCATACACGGAGTGGAGATGCCGCCATTTTTTGGTTGAATAGTGGAATTGCGGTGCGAAACGTCCATACGTTGGGACCATTTGGCACCGTTTGTTAAGTTTAAATTTGCGCTTTGTAAATAAAAAAAGGTAATTGTACTTTCAGAGTAAGAAATTATCATGTGTGTATGTTGCAAAATTCGTACGTTTTTATATAGTGTAAACATAGTTTCCTTACATTGACTTAAACAAGACACAAGGTAGGCTGGGGGGCAGGAGGGATTTACTGCCGCTTCCGGCAGCCAAACCCTCCACATATTGCAATTGGCAGCACTCAGCCCGTAAAAAAATGTGGTTGATCCCTCTCTCATAGCGATTTGTACAACACGAAAGGGAGATGTGCCTTCACAGGATCAGTTGAATGTTCATTCTGCATTGATATGAACTTGCACATCACTATTTATATTTCGTCGGTATGGCACCGTCAGACTTATCAACATTAGACACTGGATTGCACGCTCCGGAGCACTGCGTAAACACAAATAAAACCCCAGCCGTTCGCAAACCATTCGAACAAAACAGAACGGGTTGCCAGCGAATCCTTTAGAGAACTCGCGGTCAGCTGCAGCGAAAGAGCACCATTTGCGAGGCTGTCTTGCGGGTGTGCTTCGCGAGCGACAACCTACCGGCGCGCCGCTTTCGCAAATGTGCGACCACGGCGCCCCTGCTCCGTGGAGTGTATGGGGAGATGGTTGCTTTACGACGAGCTCAGCTGGCCCCAACTGTCACCGCTCATTAGCATCGTGATGCACTACTTCGCTTCACCTCTCGTAGACGGCAGTACCATCTAAATGGAGGCGGGTATAAGAAAGATATATCGCGCGTTCATACGGCTGTCTGCGCTTCAGATCCTAGCGGAGTCAGTAAAGCACCTGGTACCTCTTGTGGCTGCGATGGAGCACCCGGCTCGAATTCTGGCGGATATGACGTCACAGCCAGGATATGACTGACGTCGTATCCTGGCGGATATGATGTCAGTCAGATCTTTGTGGATCCCGGAACAAAACACTTTCGTGTTAAAAAACTGCAGAAACAGCCTTTATGAGGGAAATGGGGCTACAGGCCATCGGGAGAAAAAGCGAAGGTGGAGAAATTGTTTTGTGCAATCACACACACACAGCCTAACAAAGAGGCAGGTGCGCACGACCCCTCAACTCCCACACTTCTTTGTAGGCTACTCGTAATATCTGTTATGAAGTACTTCTCCAGCACTTGATAAACAAAGGGTGGCGTAGAATTTCCCGGAAAGTAAGGGGGGAGAGAGGGGGAGATGGAATGCCCGACTAGCTCTAAAAAAGTTCCTGTGCCGTACCGAGAAACCCTTAGGCTGCTTTTTGCTGCGGGTATAAATGTTCTGAACCAATCGGAATAACTTAGTGCAATACTACAACTGCCCCGTACTCGTGTGCATGGTGTCACCACAACACTACAAGCATGACATTGGCAACAAAGAGGCGGCCAAACACGCGATATAGAGGGTGTCACAGGGAAGCCTCCAAGCAAAATAAAAAAAAATAGGCTTTCAGAGGTAAAATTTTTTTTCTTGCGCGAAGGGATCAGGGGCCTTGACGAACGCAATAAGACGAGTTCCAATTACTATTGACGATAACAGTAATTAGTACTTGTTAATTAACTTCCTAATTATTGCAGGTAGGCGTGTGATTGTACTGTAGAAATTGTGGAGAATCATAAGTCGAATAGTATTCAGCATTAGATTGCGAAAATGTCATTGCCCGGAGAAATATGGGCAGAGTAGTTCAGTCTCCCGAACGCGCTCTTTTGGAGATCGGCGGCTGCGTAGCACCGCAAATCCGTGGCCCCCGTGTTGATGTAATACGTCAAACGCCGCGCTTTATCGCGGGCGGTTTAGAGCGGAGCTACGTGAGCGCCCGCCTGGGCTCTAATAAAGCGGGGTGAAGGTTTGACGAGTGACGTATACACGGCACGGGGGACATGGGTTTGCGGCGCTATGCAGCCGCCGATCTCCAAACAGAGCGCGCTCGGGAGACTGAACTACTCTGCCCATATTTCTCCGGGCAATGACATTTTCGCAATCTAATGCTTGAATATTGATTCGACTGATGATTCTATACAATTTCCACAGTACAATCACATGCTTAACTGCAATAATTAGGAAGTTAGTTAACAAGTACTAATTACTGTTACCGTCAAAAGCAATTGCAGCTCCTCGTCGATCGTCACGGCCGCTGAACAGTTCGCGCAAGAAAAACACTACTACCTTCGAAAGATAATTTTAAGATTTACGTACATGAACGACCTGTATAAACCAACATCGGTTCGGAGCCCCTGTACGTGCTCTCTAACAAATTTTCAGCCACTTATTTTGTCATTCGCTCAGGTATATTAGGCACCCCATGTACCAAGACATGTTGTCACAGTGAACGTATGGTGACAAGGTCGTTATCTTTTCGCATGATCTTTTGACGTGTTGGGGAAGTGTAAAATTCCCACCCCATTCGCTCCAGGAGCTTTTGCAGCCGTGAGCGGAGCGCTGTATTCGTAAGCCAAATGATAAAGAAACGACCCTTAGGGAAAGCAGAAGGTCAGGCGGCGCCGTCCCAGAGCTACGCTGCGGCGCAGAATAAAGCACTAGCAGACTACGCCCTCAACCGAATGTGCTTGCAGGCATCGCCGAGAACCGAGGCATCATGGGCAGTCACATGGTGCGAGGAGGTGGACGGAACGAGGCAGAATCGCGGCGCTGGAAAAAATCTGATCTTTTTATTTGCAATAGCTTCCCTAATACTCAACTTTAGCAAAATTCCTGAAGGATGTGATTACTAGGACATTTATTTGCCTAGAACTGCGAACACCAGTGTACGGGAAAACCTTTTTCGCGGCACCTTTATAAGGAAAGAAATTCCTAGGAATATCAACCTCCAGGACAAACTTCTAGATCACCATGTTTGAAATTAGGACAGGAATATAAATTCGAAAATACGAATTGAATTAGGGAATTCTACTGCCGTCCTAACCGAGCAAAAACCTTTGGAAACGCATCTGCTTACTTCGTTCAAATTATCTATCCCCCTCCACCCACTCCGAATTTCTGTGAAAAAAGGTAAAGTTTCCCTCTCTCTCTCTCTCTCTCTCTCTCTCTCTCTCTCTCTCTCTCTCTCTCTCTCTCTCTCTCACACACACACAAGATGGTGCTTCTGCCGTCCGTGCCACGGAATGTAGCTCCTCTATAAAAAGAGGGAGCACGATTTCCTCCCTCACACTTCCTTGGACCCTGGCGAAATCGTGAAGAGGCAGTGTTGGGTAAAAAAACACTGCTTACTTTTCTTGCGGAAACAGGGCTAGAAGAGGTTCTGTGAGGCCTGTGAGCATGTACATTTTTTTATGTGTGCTTTTCGCCTCTTACTCCTCCTTCTTTCTTTTCTTTTCTTTTTCTCTCTATTTTTTGCTGTCACTTCACTGTATTCACCCCATCTGGAGTAGCAAGCCCCTACCGTTAGTTGGGCTGACCTCTTCAGCTTTCATAACGGCGTTCTCTCTCTCTCTCTCTCTCTCTCTCTCTCTCCTCTCTCTCTTCTCTCTCTCTCTCTCTCTCTATCTCTAAATTACACATCCCACAAAGCACAGTCTATCTAAATTTCCCCGCGGCCGCATACTTAGCTATTCATATTGGGACAGCGCGTTTCGCTTTTTTTAACCCTGCCCTTCTGAATAATGGTTATCCATAAAATGTGTTGAGATAAATCTTCCCACACGTGTGAAGTCATTTCAGCAGAAAAATCCCGTGCAAATCATTTCGAAACTATTTTAACACAACACGAGTTCCATGCGTTTTTCAAACAACACTCCTGCCCTAGTAGCCGACGTAATAACAGCAAGCGAAAATGCTAGCTGCGGACTACACCGCGGGAATACGTAATTATAAAAAAGTTGGAAATTTCAATTGTGTTACATTCCTAGGCACTCTGGCCTCACTGTCATTTCGGGGTTTTATCGCATTTTTCATAAGCTAACCAAAAGGCAGATACATGTGAACATGAAATAACTTCCTGCAGAAACCTTTGTGGCGAACGTGCTTTTTAAACTTACAAACCCTAAGTACAAACACTATAAAAGGGAAGCGTCTTCCTCCGCAGGTGTTAATTCAGTGCCAATTTTTTTTTTAAATATCTCGCCAACCGGTACAACCTTTTACCACCATACCGCCGAAACATTTTAGTGCGTGTCGCTCTCCCAGGTGTGAATATCAAGAAATCAGAAATATTGACCTACTTCAGCATGATATAGAAGTAATCACAAAACTTCAAGCCGTTCCAACAAGACGTTTGTCTGCGCGTTTATATAACATGATAGGCTTTCTCACTCCGTTTGGAGCTTAACTTTATTAGTCAATTGCGATTTTTTTACGTCGTCTGAGGGCGGAATCCTTGAACTGTAAGGAACGTTTGTCAGAAAAAAATATATTTAAATTTTTAATAATCAGTTAAACATAACGGGGTTACCCTTAAATCGGGTAACACATTGCAAAATGGCGATTCCCACAAATAATGTCGTTAGCGGGAAAGCCTGAATCTGTATTTCAGGAATTTTCACGGCCCACATTTACTAGCGAAGAACCACTTCAATAATCAGTTAAACATAACTAAGTTACCCTTAAATCAGGCAACACATTGCGAAATTCCGATTCCCACAAATAATGTCGTTAGCGGGAAAGCCTGAAACTGTATTTTAGGAATTTTCACGGCCCACATTTACTAGCGAAGAACCACTTCGACATCCACACCGCCGAGCGAAGGAATAGTGAGTTCAAGAGAACGAAATTTCCCCTTTTCCTCTATTGCGTATGTAATTTCGACAAATCCAGGCTTTTCTCTACCTTAAGCCACAATGGAAATGCTCTGCGAATGTTCAGCTTGAGGTGTAGCAGTTCCGGCACTGGTAAGATAAGTCCGTTAGGCAGCCAGTCGATCGGTCGGTAGGTCAGTCCGTCAGTCGTTTGGTCGGTCGGTCGTAGACTTCTCTTTATAGGTGTCGAAAGAACTTACGGGAAAACGCCAAAGTCCTTCCATCCAATACACACGGAAAAGATTTTTCCGTAGGTTGAGCGTACAGGAGAAACCGAGGTGACAATATAGCAGCGTAGGCGCGGTATAGAAATGTCCCTTTTCTTGCAAAAACTTTTCCATGGTGCTGATAAAAAAAATCATGCACCACTCCAGCTAATTGCGACCATGGTTGAACGCGAAGATTTCGCATGAGGATTTTTTGGTAGTCTGGTTTGACTGGTATGGTCTTTGATTTGACCCCAGCGCAGTTTGTACTTCTGATCGGCCGCGTCTTTGACTTTAACCTTTCGTCATTTGATTTCGAACGAGGAAACCTTCGTGTTCAACCATCGTCACCGTTAGACGGAAGGTTGCCTATTTTTTGTAATTTTGCTTATATTCGCAACTTTCTCCAAAAATAAAACTGCTTCGGGCGTATCCGAATGGGGCCATCGCATAGACGTAAGCTTTATACCGCAAAGGGCTCAAGTTAAATTATCCCCACAGTAACCGTTTTTTTTTTCGCTTCACCAACGACCATAATCGCTGCCAGAGAAAGTTAGCTTTCTTGCAGCGCCTTTTCTACGCGATATGTGCCGTCAGTGACGCACACAAAGCTTCGCTTTGCAAAGTGTTCCACATTGCAAAAATCTAACGCTCTATCGTATTCATCTTCAACAAGTTCTAATAACGTTTTGCTCCCAATACCCGCATGAAGATATAACATGAAAGCAACACTTTAAATTGTCATATATATCACCACATTGTGCAGCAAATGATTATAATACGGCCGCAGAGGTATTCCAAATGCGCCATCACGTACTTTCTCGTTGCCCCTTATATATACAGCTGAAACTCCATTTTACGATATCCGATTTTACGAATTTACCGCTTTAACGAAGAAATTCGGATTCCCCCCGCAATTTCCCATAGGCTTAATGCTTTGACGAATTCGGAATAAAGAAACAAACTTCGCCGCCAAACCGGTTTAATGAAGCAATCCGGTAAAAGAGATGAATAGAAAAGGAGCTTTTTTTTTCAAATTTATGGCGTCTACAATGTCTGGCAGTATGCTGCTAGCGCAGGAGCGGTAGCACGTTACCTCTGCACTTTCAAAGAAGCTTCCAAACTTCTACTTCCGATACTGCGTCGGGCTCCACAAGCCCGCAACACGAGGAGGAAGAGGCATCGCCCAGTTGCGAAGAGCTTCGTCGGCGTAACGAAGTGGCCGTAGATCAGAACTCTCACGGCTTAGTGAACGCCTAAGAAGATACGGACACTGACACAACAGAAGTTCTCGACGAGGAGGAGATAGTGCAGCTTGCTTCCGGCGCGCAGGAAGGGTCTGAAGATGCGAATGATCGGGGCACTGCTGCAGCAGCCGCACCTACACCAAGCCAGGTTATGGACCCCGTCGAGCTTCTGGGGCGGTTTTCTGGGGCCCACGAGGGTGCCGAGGACGCTTTGACTTCACTGGCCAGTTACGACAAGTGTGTTACTCCCGATGCTCACGAAGCGCGCAGACGAAAATCAGGAGCTTCTTCACTAGGCAATAAATTTGCCGTCCTCTGGATTTCACGAAGTTCCCGATTGAACGAAATAATTCGCGGGTTCCGGTGACTTCGTTAAATGGTGGTTCAACTCTACTTCAGAGAAAAATGCGCTGTCAACCGAGCTAAGCTGCTTGCGCCATCGGCAGTTAAATTGTTTTTTTTTTCTTTCACAGATGTCGCCTAACCACTCTGGTGTCACAAAGATAGCGCCTTATTTTTAACACTATTGCGGCAAGTTGAAGTGCATTTCTGGTTTCATTTTCGGTAAAATCGATGCCTTTTTTTTTCTCCTGAGTCATCAATATACCCAAAGGCCTAATTAGGTCCACTGGAGCACGAAGGCCTTTTCCACTCACCTCCATCTGCTTCGGTCCTGCTCTTCTCGCGTCCAATCTTTAACCCCAAATTTCTTTATTTCGTCCCTACGTGGGGTTATTTGCCCTCCCATTCTCCTAGAAGGGTATTTTACTGTCCACTCGGTTACCCTGATGGTACACTGTTTGTCATTTTGTCTCACTAGATGGCCAACCCAGGTCCATTTTTTTTCTCTTTCTCTGATGTATATCTTCTAGTCGAGTTTATTCAGAGAGAACGAGAAAGCCGGTTAGATTCCCGGCCACGCCGGCCGCTTTTCTTCTGAAGGAAAAAAGCAAAAACGCCGGTGTGTGCGAGATGTCGGCGCAGGTTAAAGATCCCCAGGTGGTCCAAAACAATCCGGAGCCCTCCACAACTGCGTGCCTCATCCCTTTCGTTGCGTCGGCGCGTGAAACCCTACAATCAATCAATCAATCAATCAATCAATCAATCAATCAATCAATCAATCAATCAATCAATCAATCAATCAATCAATCAATCAATCAATCATCAATCATCAATCAATCAATCAATTTATTTGTTCCGTGATCCGGGAAGGTCGTTTCCTGTCGTTAAGTGTTACTTATAATATTTACTGCCCCAAGGCCCGTTGAGTTGTCCATTCCCCTTTTCAGTACGGCAAACCGAGGTATAACAATGGTACACCTCGCTCTCTTTTTAGCAGCAGAGCTGTTACTCAAGCCGTAAGTTCCGTGTTGTAGGAAAAGATACCAAAAACATGCTCGTGAGCGCGTGCCCCGCCGCGACCGCTGAACATCCCCGGCTTGCGCAGTGGCTTTAGCGCTAATGCTAAACATGAAAGGGCACTCCGCTTGGGAGAGGTCAGCGAGGTCGCCGCATTCTCTAGAAGTCATTATGGATGATTGGAGACATGGCTACGATGGTGCCAATCCTTCTCGAGACGACATAAGGATGCCGCCCCCGTTGCGTCGAGTTGATAATGAAGAGCTAATGAAAGTCTGGATTGCTAAGGATGAATTTGCATCCACCACTGGCCACGAAGAAGACGACGACCTCTTCAATGCATATGACGCCGATTGCTAGCACCGCACTTATGAAAATAAACAATGATACTATGTGTCCGGAAACGCTCACCGCAAAAGCCTCGCCATTCATGTCTGTGATCTTTGCGCGTGAGTACAACCTTCTTTGCATTGTTAAGAGCGGGAACTGTATTAGCACAACCATTCGACTTTTGTTTCGGCAGTTTAAAAATACACAGGAGGAAAATGCCCGCAGCGCATGTCCAGCGGGTGGCTCGCGGCGACCGTCCGGCTGTTGAAAAAACCAAGGAAATGCCGAGCAGCTCGTTGTTCGTGCGGCGACGCGCGAGACCCACGCCCAGTGTTCACCCACACGTTTGTCAATCCAAACATACCCACTTAGGAAGTTTGGCCGAGGTGCTAATGGCAACAAAAAGATGTGCAATTTGGCCACCGCACGCAAAAATTTAAGGGACTTAATGATTATTTACTGGAGGACCAGAACTTTTTGTCGGCGAAAATTTAGGGTTTTAGGCGGCTGTAATAGGCACTGAACAGTGTCGTTTAGGCTTATAGAGGCGTCAACAAATCCTGTTTAGTCCTATTTAGGCCTAATTCGTATTTAATTTAGCAGAGTATTTTCGGATAAGTTATTTACTAGCAATTGAAACAGCGGACAAACCTTAAGGTTTGCTTAAGTACTTTTCTTTTCTTTATGTTTTCTATATGAAAAAGTGGCTTACAAGGACAGCCATTTTGAGAGTTCTACGTGAAATGTAGTGATTCGGCACTAACAAAACGGCTTAAACGCGATGAAAATCCACAAGTAACAATGTTTTACGGCACGCAGTTCTACCTCCTTTCATTCGGCATATATTTGCAAAAAAACAAAGAGTCGACGTCCACTGAATTTGACTGAGCGCATTTGGGCTTTCAAACGCTCCATGATCTAATTCTATCGGAATATAAATGTGTTCTTCCAGAAACTTTGGATGCTCTTTTAGAACAGAGTGGGCAGGAACGTTATGTGGTATGTCCGCGACAGACTTAACATTTGTAAGGGCTCCGCCAGTAACCGCTGCTTCGGGCATGGCGGTGAACCTTTGAAATGAGCTCAGCATTCTGATATATAGTGGCGCCCATGTTTCCCGCTGCTAAATGCTTTATGCTTAGAGCTCGTGTCACTAGAAAGTCCGCACGTCACATACACACCGCACTTTATATTTGGCTCGAACAGAGTCAAGCAGCATTTGAACAGGTGAAAGGTATCTGATAGCCGGATGTCTAGATTACAAAGTTCTGAGTTTCATTTACTTCTATTTTCTTTTATGTTATTTCCGCATGCATTGGGACCGCCACACGCAAACGGCGGCAGGTCGCGGCCGCACTCGGAAATGGTGATGACAACTCATATTTTGGCGGCCGAGGAGATTTCAGCTGTTTATAAACGCGCACCCCGCTTGCCTCTGTTCCGGCCGAAGATAAGGGCGTACGTGCTTGTGAGGTGTACAGCTCGGAGTGGGAATTACGCGTGGGCGGGGGCGATGTACTAAGCCCGCTTCGCGCATCTAGGGAGCTGTGGTTCCAACGTTGTGGCTCTGCACGCAATTACAATTTCAAAAACCTAATAATCGATTCGGGTTGGGCTCAGAATTTTTCACAATATACTCCTGACAACCAAGCACCTAACTCGAATAATTAAGAAGTTAATTATTGAATTGTATTTTAAAATTCCTCCAAACTGCACTTGGAACCCGTTTTATAGCTCCCGCTACGGACTCTGATAACAAGGCGCAAGTAAAACAGTTTTACCTCCGAAAGCCTCTTTGTTTAAATTACTTGAAGCCTTCCTTGATACCCCCTATGTATGTCGGGGAAGTGTGGATGACCCATTTAGGGGAAAGTTTTCGATTTTTGAAAATGTTGTTTGATAGATTTCGTGCTGAGTTTGGGTTAGGTGCTCTCAAAAAGCGTCTGCGTAGAGATGTGCTTGAACCACGACGTTCTATTACAGAAATTGGATCTCGGTTACAACAAAGAATGGACGTACGAGGATGGCACATGTAAAAGTGGGGAATGTGTAATGCTTCCTATCACTTTTGGTTGCAAATGGGTAACACCATCACTGAATGACTATGCTGTAAGTAATTTCGCAATATCTTGTTACGTGGCTGAGTTACATTATAAGAAATTAGATTTGAACGTTTTGTAAACCTTGGTTACAATATGGTGCAACTATATAGAGTGCATATTGCTAACATGAATCTTACACATCTGCCATAGATATAAACCAAATACGTCACATCACTTTGATTAACTGTTGTAACTATAATATAACAGAACTTATAAGAATGGCACTTACCTTCAATATCGCAAAACAGTGTTTCTTACAGCTACAGATGTCGTCAGGGCTGGGTACGGTCTAATTTTGGGGAATGTGCATTCCCATTCTATTCCAATTCCATTGCAATGAATTAAAACTTCTCGTTATTCTATTCCTTTGAATTCTACGGAATGCCAAAACGTAGCCCATTTACACTCCTGGAATGAACGGGCAGTTCATTCAATTCCGTTAATTCCTCAAGGTAAAAACTCCCTCATAGTACTGCATCGAGTTTCCGAGGAACGCAACACGACTATGAAGTTAGAATACACGTTGGTAACTAAAAAATATGTAAAACCTGTCCTGTGTCACCGAAGTAGGGAGGTGGTATCAGATTGGTGACATATCTTGTGCAGAACAACCACCCTTCTGATGCGAAAATGGGCAACATCACACTGCCTTTTTTAATTAATAAGTAGCGGGAGCCCCGCTACTTATAGATTTTGCTTATTAGCCTGTTCTAAAAGTTTTGTTTATGCGAGACGCGAGATGAAGCAGCTATTACGTTGATGGCTGCTTTTTCGAATTTTTTTTGCACAGCCTGGCTTGTGCGATCTTGCTATCTGCTCCACGTACCATCGGACCAGCCCAATTAACATGATGTGGCTAACTCACATGCATGTCATGCGTAGCTTGCTCCCATCTACACGCACTTTAAATTCTTACTTGAATGATTTCATGGGAATATCAAGCATTGAGCACTTATGTTCTGTATCAATGCGAGCTACGGCAGGAAAGCGTCACGGAACACCGTTAACCGCTTTGCATTCCCCATAGGAAAGTGGCCAACGGCTCCACGTTGACCTCAATTTCGCTTCTTTATTACCCTGGAATTGCCTCAGCCCAGTTATTTATATGAACATCATTATTATGACTCCCTCATTTTTATGCTTGTATAAAGGTAAGCCGGGCCCTCTACTGGACAATTTAGAACCCGACTTAAGCGCTCGGCTTTTTTTTCCACAGAACGCAACATATCGGACAAATGCATAATCAGGTTTGCTGATATTAAACATCAGGCTGCTGTATATGTTAGCCTCAAGCACTCGGATCAGCTGTTATAAGGATTGCTTACTCGCCATAACGTTTAAAGTGACAGAACCATATCGTGACGGGAGCTCTGGCTAAATGAAGAAGTATGATTGGAAAGTTTGTTTCCAGTAACGAGCAACCTATATGCGTCTGGACCTTAGCAAAATTCTGAAATGAGGCCTTCTTACCTGGATAGTGGCAATGCCCCAGCTTTCAAGCTGGCGACTAAGGCTTAAGTACTCAGGCGCAATGGCCAAGCGCACAGGAACACAGCAACGAAACCACGACCAACTTTGGCAAAACTGGAGGAGAGGACTGCACACCCGGATCGAAGCAAAGTATGATGTCGCACTGCGGAGAGCTATCAAAGCACTCGAAAACAAGGTGATGCTGGATCCAAATTGTTAGAAACAAACGCCATTTGGCCGCTGCATTTCCTGTATTGACGTATATAATATCTGATTTAATCATACATGCCAGCTACCGCTTACCGCATCAAAGCGTGGAGGTAGAAAGCTCAGGAACACATGCGAAGCTCTCTTCTTACGTTATGGCGGGTGCTGTACAACCGGAGTCTTAATTTTTTCTTTGATGCCTTGGTTTTGATTTTACTCTATAGCATGGTCTATAGGAGGCAGCAAGCCAGCGGAAAGCATCGGCGTCCATAGCATTTAAACAATCTATGCCGATTCCTTTTCCGAAACCTCAGAGCCCCGCTGCAACATGCAGACCGACGGTCAACAGGTTGGCGCCGTATTTCCGGAATACGCCTAACAGGTAGGCGTACAATTCACAATGCTCTTCATTGCGCGCCGGATAGGGAGGGTGTGAGGAGACCACCAAGCAGGCTCGTTGTTTCATGACTCATGTGCGGGTGCTTTTATATGAGCTGGGCCCATGGCGGCTACCATCGAGACGCTCGTCTGCCGTCCTCACCACAGATGGTTGTACAGAGAAGGCTGTGCCTTATAAAGCCTGCCAAAGAACAAAGAGCCGACATGATGGCGCCACCGGCAAGACGTGAGGATTCACGCCAAAGGCACAAAAGCCTGTGTTCATTTGTTCGAGGCATTTCGTCGTTGGCAGCCGGCGGTCCTCGGCATGGACGTACTTCGCCCCAGTGACTAAGAGGTTCGTGTTGCATCAGTTTTCGCTACTGCAACACGCAAAGCTAAAGTAACTCGTTTTGAAACTACAGGTGGAGCTAAATTCGCTCACAAGGTATCAAAACGTTCCTTCACAGGCCAATTGGTGTAGGTACAGTGATTATACGCTTCTTTAAGTAACTAAAGCGGAACAATAAAGATGGGCTGTTGCGCAATCTGGGCAGGCAGAAAATCGGTAAAAAAGAAGACTTCTGTTAATCTCGCACAACCAATCAGTTTCCTGCAGTATGTACTTCAGATAAGGGTTGATTGAGCTGACAACGTTGTACAAAAATGCCGAAGGCGTTTATAAGGATAAAACAACACATACATAAGAACTCGCACTGCAGAAACCTCTCACTTCGAACATAAGTTTTCGAACATATTCGTCACCAGCCAGTTGTGTCGCCCCTGTATTGTCGTATGACGGCAGCATGACGGCAGAAGTGAAATCGTCGGGGTTGGCGTTGGGTACCACGAAGTGTGTCTGGCGCCAGTCATGCTGCGGCTGCAATGGAGCGACTGCAATGAACACGCAATCAGCGCGGCACCCGCACCGTCACCGACAGGGCGTGCATCTGACGTGATGACGGGAGGCCCACCCGCCCTAGTCCACATCGCCCGCTTCTAGCACCCCAATCAAGGCCTCAGATGACCGAATTAGCTCCGTGGACCCAACATTCTGACCAATCTGGGTGCCTGATGCACCACTGCCGCATTTCCCTGCCACCCCCACGTACGGAATGCCTTGCACCATTGCATTCGCAGCATGACTGGCGCGAGACACACTTCGTGGCATCTAACGCCAACCCCGACGATTTGACGTCTGCCGTCATGCTGCCGTTAACACCGCACCTCAATTTGTGAGGACGCGAAAACATAAACCATCGCGACTATATTTTGGACTCCCAACGACATATGGAATACCGAAGCAATTTCACTCAAGAGTACGGCGAAAACGCACCTACGAGAACTGCGTTGTTCCCAGACACCCGAGAACCGCCAGAGCCCGACACATCGGCAACAGACGCCCACCTCCAGGACTGCTAAATGTCGTCACCAGTTGAGTGTGGTTCTGCTATTCGGCGCCGACTCCATCATCGACACCTTACCCACCCGTAACAAAGGCGAGCTTCGTCACGTGCGCAATCGACGACTCCTATTTTAAGCTTATGATCGTCGGCGTTCCGGGACCTGGGTTGTCTCGCTGTAGCCGCGCTCAGCATTAGCGCCATACCCCGCTTCCACTCCGAGCTTGCACAACGATGCCTCACACGAACTCGTGGTCAAAACGTCATCGTCAACGATCTCGGTCCGTTCGTGCTGGTGTCGCAGCGCCACTGTGCACGCATCAAAGCGACTGCCCGTAGAGCGCCAGTTCTCGAAGCATTGTCATCTCATCTACACCGTGGCCGCGACTCTAGCCTGTTTCGCTTCGGGACTTCTATGCAACACGCAAGCTCGTCCTCTCTTGCACTCCCAGCAAAGGCCACCATAGGCGCATCCTCTCAGCGGATGCCCTCACGGGACATACCATGGCAACCTAGGGACCGTTAACGTGTACAGACCCTGCTAATTACCTGTTATTATCTGTGCATACGTATCCATAGTTTTTTTGGCGCACTATGCATTGGTAGTGTAAACATTAATCTTCATGCGCTCCGCGCGTGTTGGTTGGGGGAGCGCTGTAGTAGTGTGAACCTAATTACGCGCAAGTACCATCGTCAAGAACTGCAGGCTACCACAATCGTCAGCAAGGCGTGGCCAGGCGTGTGAGCAGTGCCACGTGACATTAAAGATCAGACGCGACCTTGTGCCTGGGCTGGTCAGGCCGGTCTTAACACGCATTCAATAAATGTGGGAGACCACAGTTCACCCAGTTCACGGCTCTTTCGTACAATGTAAATATATGCCACTATTAATCGTCCACATTTCGGGGAAATCGCCTAGGTGGAGTAAGTTTCTGCGAAGGAAAATTTGTCAACGTCAATGCAGCGGTACGGCTACAAAGTAAAGCTGTAGAGCTTTCTGAGAAGCTTCGCAGCTGAAGAAAAATTCGTCCTGGTGCAGCTTTGAAACACGGGACTACAGCCTATCTTGGAAAGTAGCTCGTCAATTTAGCAAACGAGAAAATTCATCCCGGACAAGGACGATTTTTTTTTCTACTGCAAAGTTTCTGAGAAAGTTGTACAGATTCGCTTTGTAGCCGTACGGCTACATTGAGGTGCATGCCAAATTTTCCAAGGATACACCACTATAACGACGAAGTTATTTTACTTTGCTCATAATATATTTTTTTCGAAGAATCACCGGATAGTACAGCGATGGCTTATTTACACTATTTTCGCACATATTTCCAACGTTTTCTTGTGGACACATGAGGTGATGCGTGAGAGGGAAAGGGGAAGCTTCGGGGGTAGCAGTCCCAGTAGGAGTGTGAGATAGAGAGTTATGCGCCACAGGAAGGGCCGGTTGGGGGACCGGAGCACTTACGTATGTGTGCATTCAGTCAGCTAATAGATGGTAAGATAATGCTATAAAAGCTACCGCATGCATTGTTACTAAAACATAAGAAGATGTGATGTATTTAAATCACTTCTTGCAGTAACAGTTCACTCTAGAAAAATGCGACGCTTGAAGGCGGTAAGGATTCTGAAAGGCCAATGATAAGATTGACATAAAAGTTTTATCCTTGAAAACTCCGCGCTTCCACTTAGGAAGTGTATTGCGATAAGTAGAGATTTTACAGTACTTGAAAACCAAATGTAAGCTGACATTTATGATTCTGCTGATGGCATAAAAATTAACACTCTATCGATGCGATGAACTCCCGCATTTATCACATCTTGTTTTCTCCAGGATCCCAACAACCCTCCAATCGGCTGCACGTTTAGGTGCTGGAATCCGAAAACTAGTGAGTTGGAATGGAATTTCCGTGCTGAAGGTGTCCCATGCTCGGTAAGATTTTGATCTCAAAATCTTTGAGCAATACGGGATATGACGACCAGGTGTTTTTCAAAGTGATAATTTTCTCAAACAGCCTACTAGTAATACTCTAAAAGCATATTCTAAACTAGAGAAATACTGCTACTTTAAAAATATTTAACTGATTTCGTCCCAATGGAGGTCAAAAAATTAGGCACCACTTCTAACCGGTATGTTGGGGCCAAGTCATATTTTCGGGCGCAGCCAGCAAATGAAGTTTCTCATCTCGAACGAGCCAACAACTACCACCTGCATATTGTGCTTCGGAAGTCCAGAGCAACATGCAAGTTGCCGTCAAAACTGGTGAACGCAAAGAAATTCAGCCATTTTCTTAACGTGATACAGAAGGCAACAGGCTGAGTGGTTTCAAAGTTAGTTTGAGATTTCTATAGCCATTTTAGCGTTGATTACGGGCCGAATAGTGGCCTCATTACAAGGAAATCGCTAACAAAACAACACATTTCCGTTCCTTATTTCCCTGGCAGCGATCCAACACAGGAAAACAGCAGCAGCTGCAGTCACTTTTTGCGTCACGATAAACCGTAAGTACACGGGTCAGCGGTGATGTATCGCTGTATAGAAGCAACCGAATACAATGCTACCACGTACCAAGCACTTGCGTCAGTTTTAGTACAATCAGTTGTGCTCTTCCGAAGTCCCACGTCTTTTGCAGCTCCTGACCACTAAGCAACACTAAGCAAAGTGTTTCTTCACGGGACCCTTGAAGATGAAATAGGTAGGACAAGTTTTGTGTGGAACGCAGTGCGTTCATACCATGCACGGTACGCTAGTTTTGGGTGGTTGTCCTTAACATCACCTTTTTCTCTTTGTGATGTATTTTGCTTTATAAATTACTATGAGTGAGCTTTGCTAATTTTCCTTATTGGCTTTACATGAACGGTAATATGAGGAACACGCTCTGCTGCCCCCCTTATTTGTATACTTAGGAATATTGTCACGAGAGGGTTGGAATACTCGAAGAAGAAAAAAAGACGCTGGCTGGGGCTTAGTTTCGCGAAGCTGCCCCTTCAGAAGAATACGAGGAACGTTTCGGATTCTGTACAATAATGTGTTCTTTACACTTACGTTTCAATGTAAATGTGCAAATACGTTTTGTTGTCCTAATGTTTTCCCGTGACAATCCCATGCTGAAAACTCCGCTGTGGTACTAAATACCTGTGTCCAAGGCGCGGTCTTACGTCCAGGGTCGTAACAGATTTGGTGTATTTATCTGTAGACGGCTGCAACCATTGACGTTTTTTTGTTCAGTGGATCCGTGCTCGCGTCATAATCCGGGGGGTGCCGGTTCCAATCATGCCCACTGCAACGCACACCAAATCCTTTTTGTCTTTTCGCTTAGTAATTTTGTTTTTAATTCATCCCAAACAAGAATCATTTGTCTACGCGGGCGAGTTGCTCGTCTTCCAGGAGTGATTCGCAGCTACTCGAAGCGGTGGCACTTGAGTTGGCAGCAGCGGTGGCTCCAGGGTTTACGCCAACGCATTTCTGTTATTTTTGCGCCCATTCTTGCTAATGTGCGTGCCGGAGCTTCTTGAATTCACGCTGCTTTGCCTCCGAGAGCACGACCACCGCTCTTCTCAAAGCGAGGCAAAAGTGAAAATGCTGGTAACGGTGCTAGCGCCATTAAAAGTCGATTGCACAACATTTGAAAGAGGCACCGGTGCTGGGTAGGGGTATAAAACTTGCTAAAGAGGCGTCCGTGGTGGTGAGGAGCAGCCGAGAAGCGGGGCCGTTAAAGGGATTTAAACGGAATGAGAATTGTGGGAGAGGGGAGCTAGGCATATACAGATTCACTGTACAAAGCTCCGACAACCCTGCAATCACCGTACTCTATCACCTGATGCTTATCGACTCCATTTCCCTTTGAGACAGCAACAGATGGATGGCTCACGCAAACGGCCTTCATTTTATCCATGTTCCTGCACACAAATCTCTCTGGCCGTTTGATTAGGGTGGCAAAACATCACCGTCGTTAGGTCAAAGAAGGGCTCAGACTTGCCTTACTTCCAATATGTTGTTACGGAACGTACAATTCAACACCAGACGTGTGCGCAAGCTTCCTTTTCAGCTGTACATGTCTCCTTTAGCCTTACAATTGCCGACGACTGGCCGCACCAACATAGAAGTGTCCGCAATTGTTGTGTGTCAGACACACAAATCAGTTATATTGCTTTCGCCTTCGACCTACCTGTTTGTTTTCGTCCCCGTATAGAGTTCTGAAGGGCTTCCTCTAAGAATCATATTCAACTGGCCCGCCTTCCTATGTTGTTTTTGGCAAACTGATCGTTGTTTTAAATTTGGGATTACACACTTATGAAATACATTAGCCTCTCTGTTATTCATATGCGTGGGTACATAATACTGTAACGTCTCTTATTCATACGGGTGGGTAAAGTATGTATTTATTCATTTGTAGCTCTCTTTCTGCAATAATTCTGTCTTGGCTAGAACCGTTAAATATTAAACACAATGAAAAAAAGAACCCATTGAGGGGCGTGTGTTGGAATTTCACCTACAAAATGAATCTGGACAAGATTGTGGCCCACTATCAGGATTCAAATGCCGTTTTATTTGCTCAGTGCATCCTCTCGACATGACGTGTACGATGAGCAAAGCTTGATAACCATCGACAACCACGATGTCCCGGCAGCAGGCTTAGCCTATTACTACTGAGCAAGACGCGATAATGTCCATGAAGCCACAATATGCCAGCGCTTGCAACTTGTTTGCGACTGTGCCTTGATAGGAGAGCTGCAGAAAAGCGGCGCGAACCACTCCAAGTCCTTCACATGGCGAAATTGGCTGCCTAGTAGGGCTTTTAAGTCTGGGTTATAAGTAAGGACGATCACGATGGCTTTGTTGTAGCTATGATATACCCTAATAAGCATAATAAAAATCAGGACTATTCTTGAATAATCTAATGCATGGACGTACGTAGTCGGAGGACCGTTTGGGTCTTACAGGTGTGCCATCGCAACCCATAGGTTGCCAACACAAACAGGTAAACCACTCCGTTTCTCGGTTGCAACCATTTTTTATTGAACTCACCTGGTGCGACAACTGAGGTAGCATCACAACTAACATACTGCCGGAGGGCAGTTAGTGGATCCTTAAGCACGTCTTAAAGGTACCTAATTCAAAAGTATTAATATCCAACTGAACACCTGAGGCGTTCTCGTACCGCGTCACGTTCTGGCGGGGCTTCGTTCTCTTGCTGCCTTACCTGACCTACATTATATGGCATTCAATTGTATGTACATACAATTGCAAGGGAGGGGAGCATAGGGGGACAGGACAACCTCGAATATAAAACCGGAAATATGACACGTGAAATGTCTCTTTTCCCGTCGTGGCAGCAAACTTCACTGGCGATTAAGGTGGGTGTTATAGAACACCTTGCGAATAAAGAGACCTAGAGCCGTATGGAGTTCTGATATGCGGTGATTTAAAAATGTATGAAAATGAATACCATAACACAGGTCTGCTATGAAAAACGTGTGCTTTCGTCTCCGTTAAAAATGCATGCGGTATACCCTGATGTGCGCGATACAAACATTGGTCTCCATTTTGTCCAAGCACAAGAAAGAAATTACAACATTTTCAGCCTAAGTTTGAGGTTTTCGCGGCCGAATGAAGACGTGTAATGGCTCGCAACATAACTTTTTTCGGGTTGGAAACGTGTATAAGGCCCTACAATTCCAAAATGTAACCCTCTTTTTCTGCACCTTGGTGTATTTTTTTGTACACTTTTGCATCGTCGCACAAGAATGTCGTACGCAATATTACATTACCAGCAAACATTAAAAACTTAACGGTACTACACAAAATTTTAAGTTAGTAATTTGTTATAATAAGATTTACCTAAAGCGCCAAACTATGTACTTACGCATTATTTTGTGGCACCCACGAAAACAAAACGTGTAAGATGTCTCAGAAACACACTCCTTATTTGAACATGAGTTTTTAAATCAAGTTTCTTGAAACATGAAGGAAATTGCGATTAGTAAAGCCACTTGCGCTTAGTAATGAACTAACTCTTTAATGTGCCCATTTTTCATGTCGCTCTTCAGACGGAAGTAGGAATAATGTAGAGCCCTGGGCGGAATGATGATCCAATTTTAATTATGTGTTATTCTTGCAGCACAGAGATGAACCGTACGGACCTGTTATTAAAGCGAAATGCAGAAAGCATAAAAAGGAAACGCTATGTTTGCCTGGCCCTCCCAGCTGCTAGTGCTCTATCCAAGTACGCAAAAAGTCCAGGAAAAATAAATATTATTTGTACACAAAATAGTTCGTCTTTGATTGCCCACATTCCAAATATATAATCACATTGACAACCAGACTTCTGTCTGGTTGGGGAGTTAATAAACAGAAATTTAATTGTGATCCAACCGATCTTACATAGACAAAACCCGACGTTTCGAAGCCGGCTCGGCTTCTTCTTCAGGGATAACTGGTACAACACTGCAGCTGCGTCTTATAGTCTTTCAATGTTGCTGCCCTCGCACAAAGCCCTTCGCTGCGGCATGCAATCCGGGTGTGTACACCGAAGGGAGAGTACCAAGCGAGCTATTAAGGTTCCCAGGGGTTAGTTGAATATGCCACGACTCAAGGAAAAGCCGATTCTTCCAGTTCGTGTCCATTTCGAGGATGAACGTTCCGGAGAAGTGAATTTTGTTGTCGGCAATTCACAGTGCTCGGCGACGGCGCTGCGTTCTCTATTCTGGTTCCGTACGTCCTTTTTGTGTTGCCTAATCCTCTCCGGGAGGTTTTTGCTTTCACCGATGTATGACACGTTGCACTGAGCGCATGGAATGCGGTAAACGACCCCGGACGATTTCTCTAGTGTCGGCCGGTCTTTGGGGAGGGGAAATAGGCGGCCTATGGTTGTCGAAGGCTTGTGGACCATGTGCACTCCTTCTCTGAAAATGCGGGCGAAGGTCTCGCTTGTTCCTGGGATGTAAGGCACCGGCACGCCTTTCAGAGTTCCGACGGTCGAGGTCCTCGGAGGGTTTGTCACCCTGGATGAACTTTTTCGGGTAGCCGGTTTTCTGGAGGTCCGCAATTGCGTGCCGCAGCGGAGGCCTTTGCGCGAGGGCAGCGACAATGAAAGACTACAAGACGCAGCTACACTGTGGCCCTTGTCACCCCTGATGAAGAAGCCGAGCAGGCTTCGAAACTTCGGGGTTTGTCTATGTACGATTGGTTAGAGCACAATTAAATTTCAATTATATTTGCCACAGCAAATTGAAAAAAAACGCTATTTTTCAGTACAGAGAATATTTTATTTGCCATTATGATTGAATTATGGCAAGAAAATATGTTTAAATAATGCTATTCTTCCAAGTAGCACTTTCTTTTGCGGTTCATCTGCTTTACTACAAACGATAACGTCGGCACTGGGGTTTTATGTGGGAAGCAACCTCTTCCTAGGAGTAGCCTCGTAGGGGAAAATAAAAATAAACCTCGACCCACTGCAAACCTCTAGCTCCCTCAAAAAACTCGACAAATATGGGTTCTGTTTATGGCCCCATTAGAAAAAAAACCGTTCCACTCAACGTGAAAGCTGTCGGAAATGCAAAGCAATGATTCGCCTTAATGCGCTCTGGCGCCGTTATCAACTCACTCCTACCCCTATCACGCTCTTCGCCACCTTGTCTCATTCCTCTCCTGATTAATTGAACGGGGATTTGCACGACGCGTTTCTAATTTCCTGCTTTCGCTGCGCTTGTGCAACTTCTGCCAGAAAGAGCTCCAGCGGGGATTTTTTGTTTGTGCTTTTTTATTCCACACGTGCTGGCGCCTTACTGCGCAGTCTGGAACGCACCATTTTTTGCTCGCTCTGACACTTTTTACGCTTACTATACCGAGAAAAATTAAAGCCGGACCACTCAACGGGAAAGCTGTAGGACGTGCACAACAATGATTCGCCGTAATGGGCTGAAGCGTCGTTATCCGCTTACTGCTACCACCCAATCCAATTCAAATTTTTTGCCTTCGCAGTGCTCGCCCGCCCCATGCCTGAAACTGCACCAGTGGGGGTTCTGTTCTTGTGCTTGCGTTTCTTCCCGCACGTGCTGGCGCTGCACTGCCACTTTGTTCTCTTACTTTCACAAAAACCAACCCAACCAGCGTTCCTAACTATATGAAGGCAGGCGCTGCAGGTCAAGTACATATATTTTACCTCAATAGCACCTTCAGATTTCTTTGCGCTAAACAGCTTGGAGATAGATATATGACAAGCGCCAGCAGTTCACGAGTTTCGAATGGTTATGACTATTCAAACCGCTTTGTTTTCGAAGACTCTGCGGGACGCCCCGCCCTGACGACGGAACGGTGGGCTCTATTTGGGTTCGTTATCTCGCTGCGGCGTCTGATTCCGGGAGTTCCTTGATATCGAAGTGTTAGCCCCTAAAGTGGTCTGCACTTAAAACCCAATCAATGAGCGTTCCTAACAAAATAAACGAGGGGGCTGCCGGCGGGCTTGCCGACATGCAGGTGACATCACTGTTGTTTGTGCAGATTTTTGCTGCCCTTTCGTCAGCGAACGTCCGGGGGCTGTCGGCGAATAAGCGTCGTTTCCGCAACCGCCTGTTTTATCGTCCGTACCGACAATCGCGTGGGGCACGTCGGCATGCTGCGGTGCCTTCCCACTGCCATTCAGCGTGTTCTATTAGTTTTCCGAAGACGACGGTCCTGACAGCGATGAGTGGCCAGACACCTGCGAGCGAAACAAAACATGTGTCAGGGTAGAAGGCGCAGCAGTACGCCTTTGTGGGATTTAGAGCAGGCACGCTTCCCAACATGCAACTGACTGCGTTCTTGTTTGTGCAGGTTAGTTTCAGGAGCGAAGCACCTTAAGGCCGAGGCTTGTCCGGCATTCGGTGTCGGTGCTCACGGCACAGCACCGTGTAAATCGAAACATCTGTGAACAAAAGGTTCGCAAAAGGTTAAAAAGAACAAAAAAATACGCCCATCTTCCGCGAGGGAACCCTGGTGTGATGCGACGCATCCCGGGGGTTCAATTGGTGTTTCCATTGGGTTGATTCTCTAAATCGCGTGAAACGCGTTGTGAACGTATATGATGCATTTCCAGCACATGCGGGTGTTCTATACGCGTAAGATGGGCGTAATTGCTTCCATCATGTCTACATCGGAAGAATCAAGTCAAGCACGAAGTCATCAAGCATAAAGTCACGTGGAGTCGAACGAGACCAAGCGCGTGACTGAGCCGCCGCAGCGCGATACCCGCTTTCCATTCACAGCGTTTGAAGGAGAGGAGACAACGGAGAAGAGTCGCGCATGCGCGCACTTGCGCACACCGCGCGCGCCGGAGCAGTTGTTACCGCAGCGAAGCGCGCGCAAAAACAAGCGCAGCAGCTGTTGTTAATGATAATTAGCCGGAGTGATGTGTTGCACACAGCTGTCGGGGCGGTCGGAGAGAAGAACGGAGGAGGGATGCGGGCGGACGGCGCGACGACGACGCCGCAGGAGGGACATGCCTCAGAGCAAGAGATACGTCGCATCTAAAAAATTTGCAGCGGCTTAGCTCGGCTATGCCAGGCTATACGTAGTGTGAGCTAAAGTTCAGCTGGTTATTCTTAGGTTTCTTGGTTGTCTAGGATTAGCTGATTACCCTGCTTAGTGCTGCTAAAACGATTTCCAATCCAATTCAGTCCAGTTCAGTCCTATCCAATCCAATCCAATCCAATCCAATACAGTCCGGTCCAGTCCGGTCCACTCCGGTCCAGTCCGGTCCAGCCACTACTACTCGCGCATTCACAGCACCGCTGACCAGGAGCCACGCATAACGGCAATCAAAAGGCTCCGGTGCAGCATCAGACGTTGCTATTGCACAACGGAGACTTACGGCTGGGCACGCGCTGTCGGCAGAGTGTCTCCCGCGGCTATGACGTCACTCCTCTGGAATGCGCAGACCGGCGAATGTGCAGACCCAATTCTCTACCCACACGTATTCCAATTGGATTGAGTGTTCAATCCAATCCAATCCAATGCTCCTTGCTCTTCCGCAGCACGGCCCTTTAAGGTCCACGCGAAACTTCAAACTCTGCCAGTGTAACTTACGCTACAACAAAAGGTTCACAAAAGGTTACAAAGACAGAGAGAGACAGAGTGCTACTTGAGAGCCATGCTGCGCATGTTCGAGGATCATTGGACAGGATTGGATTGAATTGGATTTGGATTTGGATTGGATTAAAATAGATTGGATTGGTTTAGATTAAATTGAATTGTACTGGATTGGATTGGAAATCCTTTTAGCAGCAGTAAGCACTCTCACGGGTGATTTACGGTAAGAACCAAGCCGAGTGCTTCGCCCACTCGTCATAATTTACTTCGTGGAGGTGCGTGAATTTTTTACTAGCCTTTTAAATTCCGAACAAAAATGAGTGCGTTGCCGGCTTTTCCCAAGTTCTTGTGTACTGGTGCTTCGAATCGTAAGCGAGTCCATTCGAAATTGTCTAAAAAACGATTTCGCCTGTTTTCAAGTCGACTTCTATATTTACTTCTGTTGCTGCTTACCGGGGATGGGGAACTGAACCCTGGTCCCGATGGTATTGCGCAAGTGAATTTGCCGAGCCACGGTGATGCTACCCAACTAGATTTTCTAAGAGGTTTGAAAAGTGTTCAGGCGGCGATAATGCAGAAGCTAGACACTATCGAAACGGGGTTCACTAAGCAAGAAGAATAAAAAGTGTGCTTGATTTCTCTGTTCTAGGAATCAGTAAAACACGAAAGTGAAATCTGCAGCGAAATCTGCATCTGAGCATGATTACGGGTCGACGCCTGTCTTTTGGGTGTGCTTGGCGAGCGAAGTAGTGCTGGCGGGTCGCTTCGGCAGAGGTGTCCTGGTGTCCGGAAATCAATAATACCTTGGTGTATACCGGCATAAAATACTTTCGTGTTAAAAATAGAACCTAAAAACGAGCAACCCTAAGTATAACGTACTCTTTTGTACTAAAGCGGTCTTCCCCGCACGAACACCTTGTGTGCATGGGTGCACCCTTACAGGCCACTTGCTTCGTTGTACTGCCGTCATTTCCGTGACGGATATGATGTAAGTGAAATGTTGTTGAATCCGGGAATAAAACTTGCGTGTTAAAACCTTGGTGTCACACACGGCCGCATTCAGGACGTCAGGGAATTGGTATCGGAGCAGGCAAATGTCTTCATGAGTCTTTCACAACAAGTTAATGAGCTGCAGGAGAAGTCGGTAGATATGGAAGACAGAAGCCGGAGATAAAATCTTTTTTTCTATGGTGTACATGACACCGATCAGCTCAAAAAGTGGGACCAGTCGCAAAACTTAATTCAAAAGATATCCAATGATAACTTGGGAAGTCAGGTCAAGTCAGTGCAAAGGGCGCACCGCATTGGTTAATTCACTGGAAACACTAAATGGTCTTATTGTTCTAAATTTTTCTTCCTACAAAGAACAAGAAGTTCTGGTCAATGCAAAGAAATTTAAAGTGACTGATTACGGTGTTGCTCAGAATTACTCGCCAGAGACTTGTAGCGTACGGGAACACCTCTGGGTATATGCCAACGCTAAAGGGGAAGACAAAAATAACAAAGTAAAGCTCCGTTTTGACAAGTTTATTTTAAACGACACGGCTTTTACGTAGTACAAAGAATAGGAAGAAGCCCTGTTCGCCAGACTGACCAGACCGTTTCAAATTTACGGTGCTTGTTCACATCAGCACCTATTTTGCTCCACTACGACTCCAGCTCCCCTACCGAAGTGCACACGGACGCCAGTGGTGTCAGCCTTGGTGCTGTTCTCGCACAGCTAAAATCTGGTTACCCGGAATACGTCGTTGCGTATGCCAGACGGACCCTCACGGAAGCCGATTCCAATTATTCCGGAAGGAAAAAAGAGTGCTTGGCCATTGTTTGGTCCTTGGGAAAATTCCGGAGTTATTAATACGGCGTCACATTCAACGCTGTCACCGACGACCACGCCCTATGTTGGTTGTCGTCCGTCAAAGACCCCGCGGGACGGCTTGCAGGTTGGGCCCTCCGTATTCAAGAATACGACATTCCCGTCGTTTACAGATCAGGGCGCAAACACTCTGACGCCGATGCGCTCTCTAGCTCGCCTTTGCCGGCTTCGACGGGGCGCACCGATCCACCAAAGACCATCGTCTCTGCGGTCACGCTAACTGACCTGACCCTTACCTAGCAACATGACCCCTGGCTCTCTTCTATAATAACACGCCTTACCGCCACCGATGGCCACTTCCAAACCTCGAGCAGTACGACAAGCAGTTCGTTTCACTGCGCTCATTTCACTGAGCTTCTTCGGCCTCCGTGCTTGATCCTCTCCGTTCCTTGGCTCTCTGAAAAAACACTTCTACAATATATATATATATATATATATATATATATATATATATATATATATATATATATATATATATATATATATATATATATATATACATATATACATATATATATATATATAGAGAGAGAGAGAGAGAGAGAAAGAAATTCCGGCAGTCTACAACGCCAAAGATGGCATAGGGGAATGGTTAGACTATTTTTTACCGTTAGTGACATTACATTATTTTTTTTAATAATTACATGAGAAAGAAAGAAAAACATGGTAAGGCATTCGAGATCTAATCGAAAGGCTTGGGTTCGGTCCCCACTCTGGGCGCGTGTTTTGCTTTCCTTCTTTCTCACGTAATTATTAAAAAAACAACGTAACGTCACTAACCGTAAAAAATAGTCTAACCATTCCCCTATGCCGTCTTTGGCGTTGTAGACTGCCGGCATTTCTTTCTGTATTTCCTAGCGAGCCCCTCATTTCCAAACCCTATATATATATATATATATATATATATATATATATATATATATATATATATATATATATATATATATATACCCAAAGTAGAAGTACGCTCTTCGGAGACTTTATTTCCAACGTTTCGACCTGAGACAGGTCTTCCCTCAGGAATGAAAGCTTTGGGTAAAATCGTACGAAATCAGAGTGGGGGCGGCGCCCCGAAATACAAGCCACATGGGAAACCAACACACAAACCACCACACAGTGGCTTTCCTATGTGGCTTGTGTTTCGGGGTGCCGCCCCCACTCTGAGTCCGTACGATTTTACCCAAAGCTTTCATTCGTGAGGAAGACCTGTCTCAGGTCGAAACGTTGGAAATAAAGTCTCCGAAGAGCGTACTTCTACTTTCTGCGTATTCCTGCAGCAACTAAGCACTCCACTTCACGACTATATATATATATATATATATTGTCACGGTATAGGACAATGCTCGTGCCGGCATGGCCCCACCACTAAGGACGACAAGGAAGAAGATGAGTGCGGGGCGCAGCGAGCCCGGGCCCGGAATGGCTACCTGTAAATAGTCGTGTAAATACATCGCTTGATCGCCTCATAGTTTGTGCAATCTACCGCAACGTTACATTTGGAGTGTGCGGGTTCGTCATCCCCATCCTGGCACTAGCACCGCATCGCATCGACGTGGACGCAGCCACTAAGGACAACGAAGCCACGCCGGGCCGCCCCAGCCCAGTCGATACCAGAACAAAACGATGTTCTTCGCCCCGTGTCCCCACCCCGAAAGACCCGAATAAAGACCAGCCGAGACCAGCCCACCCAGACACGATGATGATGTGTCCCCCTCCCTTGCGTTCAATGTGGTTTTGAGGATCTTAGGTGCTGCGTCATGGCTGACGCCAATTCTGTTGCTGGGCCAGGCATCATCAACGTCGTCATCCTCATCCGTGGCGGCAAGCGATTCGTCCCAGCATTTTTCATCTCATCCGCATTCAATCGCCAATTTGCCTCGTCGTCGATCGGGACGTTCCTCATCGACCGGGGAGGTGATGTCACGGTATAGAATGCCCGCACCGGCATGGCCAACCACTAAGGGTGACAAGGAAAAAGATGAGTGCGGGCCCGCAATGGCTACCTGCAAATAGTCGTGTAAATACATCGCTTCACCGTCTCATTGTTCGTGTCATCTGCCGCCACGTTACAATTATATATATATATATATATATATATACAGAAAGATAGGGCAGCAGTCTACAACGCCAAAGGAGGCACAGGGGTGTGGTTAGGCTCTTTTCTTTTCACTACGGTTAATGAAGTAAACATTTTGTTAATATACAGAAGAAAGAAAGAAAAACACGCTCCCAGAGTGGGGACCGAACCCACGCCTTTCGATTACATGTCGAATGCCTTACCAATTCCTCGTCGAATGCCTTACCGAATTGGTAAGGCATTCGACATGTAATCGAAAGGCGTGGGTTCGGTCCCCACTCTGGGCGCGTGTTTTTCTTTCTTTCTTTCTTCTGTATATTAACAAAAATGTTTACATCATTAACCGTAGTGAAAAAGAAAAGAGCCTAACCACACCCCTATGCCTCCTTTGGCGTTGTAGACTGCTGCCCTATCTTTCTGTAGTTTCCTCAACGAGCCCCTCATTTCCTTACTATATATATATATATATATATATATATATATATATACATAGTTCCTCACGATTACGTCCACTGTAAACACACTGGTGGTAGCGGAATAGGTACGGCAGAAGGTGCACGGGGCGTGAGATCGGACATCTTTATGCCGCTTGGACCTACGCTCAGCTTATTCGTAGTCCTGCAAACGAACCCTCTTCCGCCAGCTGCCAGAAGCTTGCCTATATTCGTTACGAGTGGTGGAGGTCAGGTGTTTTGTTTCCACCCCCGAGAGACGCAAGCGAACGCTCCTCACGATGACTCCCAGAACCAGCCAGCAGCCTGCGTCGCCGGGACACTTGTGCGCCATTGCTACAATCGTTCCCACTTGAAAAGAAGCCCCACTGGCGCCTCCGCTTCAGTTCTTGATCGAAAATCCTGTGATCTAACATCTTACATAAGGCACTAACATCAGCTCAGCATAAGCTGCCCGTAGCTGCGCCGCCTCACATACCCCGCGGCAGCAGGACAGTTATCGCCGCTGCCCGCTTGGTTTTTCTTCGCAACGGTCCTAGGCCAACCTACCGCTTCCATTTATCTGGCAGTGCTCCGTCGGCCAGCTTGATAACTTTTTCTTTGCTGTATCGACGTCTGCGTAAAATCAATCGCCAGCCTCATTGTAGCATATTTTGGTTGGCGCATAAACTTGTACTGTCTTTACCCTGCTTAGCTTCTTTCGCCCGATCTCAACAAATCTGACCCTTTTGTTAATTGTGAAGGATTCCTCAGCGTTCCCTGTTATTTCTCTGTGTATTAGGAATCCCGCGCCTTGCTCTTTCTTTTCTTTAAGCAATGGTTAGCATAGAATATTTCCGCTGCTCAACCCCATAGAGACTTCTGTTCTAAGTTCACTTGGTCCCATAATACCCCCCTTAATGTCTGTGAACTCCTCTAGTGGCACAACTAATCTTCCCTCGCTATTCAGGGTTCCCGCGCTAAATGTTGCCAGGTTCAAGTTCCAAATGTGGCCTCTCCGTTCCCAGAGATTCTTACTACTTAGGGCAAACAAACGATTTTAGACAGGGTGTGCTCTATCAGCAAATCTATAGGCTAACACATTCCCAGCGCCTGTTCCTTCCGACAGGTTGCTATTTGAGAAGAATCCCGACGTGTAGGAAACGAAAAATGAAGTACGATGGAAAGCCTGATACCAAGGCCAAACACGGACAAAAGCAAAATCAAATAAATGTAAAAACAGACACATTTGTTTCCAGGCGGCATATTTTTCTAAAGGGAAAGATCCTGAAGGTACAGGTTTTTAACCCAGGTGATATTTTTTTCCTCTGTAGTCTTTACAACACGGGTCAGTGCTACGCTAGAGATCACTGACATTTTTTAATACAAACGCGAAGCGCGGAGAACACAGATGAAAGCATTTCTGCCTCGTGTGCTGGGAAGGTGTAGGTGTTTGTTTAATTAGCAGAAACGTTCTACGTTCGAGGCGCCCTTCCCATTATGTACTTTGTTTGTAATGGGAGACAACATAAGCGGCTAACCTGCTCAGCACGTAGACAGAGCACCACTAAAATTTGAATACTGCTACAAATAAAGCAATAACAGTTGTAAGTGAAGGAATATCAGCAGCTTTAACAGGAACTACCTGGAAATGAATCGTATTTCGATAGGCTGAACCAAATTAGCAGAAAATTCATGAACCCTTCCCTCTAACGACGATGATGGCTGAACACTACCTGTCTCGTGATGGACTCTTTGTTTGGCCAATCTCACTCTGCGAGTATGTGCTGAGGTACCACGCACCACTTTTCTAGAATACCCACAGCAACTCTCAGGTGTGCACTCCGCTGACCTAACGTTTGCGTTTGGGGAGCACGGCGAGAGCCGGCCCCTGATATTGGCTTTCGCTTCAGCCATGCCAAAATAAAGCAATCGGATAGAAGCCGGCTTCATAACGTCAGGAAGCCAGGTTCCATCACGGCCATGGAAACATTTTTTTCTTTCACTTCACCATCGATCATTCATGACCATCGCCAGAAAAAGTTGTCTTTACTGCAGGGCGTATTGGCGTACAACGGCACCAGAGAGAACATTTAGGCTTCGCTTCGAAATGGGCGAGTTCGAGGTGCTATCTAGGGGAATATTGCAAGCTGCAGCGGCACCACTCAAAAAATGAACAACGTTTGATATATTTTAGGTGTGGCATCACCAATGAAGTTTTTTAGTTTAGTACTGCCGTCTTTACTAATGTTGTAAGCTTGGAGCTTCGTATAAAACAGTGCCGCTACATTTCTTATTTCACTCCCGTTTTGCGTAATATTGTTTTCAGTGCACAACGCCTGCATTTTAATATTTACAATAGCTACTTCTTCTTAGTTTATAACAAACGTCGTTACATTCAAACGCTTTTTTCAAACATGGGAATTTTTAGGCAGATGTGTATCTGCTATATTTTGTTAATTTATAGACCCCTACAAATTCAATTTTATGAATCCTTTTTTTACAAAAAATGGCCTCGAGTTTTTCAACGTATTCTTCTTTTTTCTCGGATAGTTTACCAGCTCTTTTTAGTTGCTCCTTCTCTAAAAACTATCTGTGACTTTGTGATCGCTGTCATTACACTGTTATTTAACATACCCAGACTACCTCATGCTACGTGGCTACAGCTCCGGGTAGGTTCTGAGTGGGTATTCTATCAGGTCAGTGATGATAAGACGTCGGGCAGGATCTTGTGGTGTAACTAAACACTTAAAAAGCCCGTGGTGTCACTAACCACTTCAAAAACGGGCCGTGAAAACAAGTGGGCTAAGCGTAACACTTGGAGGAAAAAAAGAACAGCAACCGGGATTGGTGAACAAGCTTGGCTTGATAACATCCCAATTCAAATCTTCCTTTTTTCTAAGCTTTAGATTTCCTGTGCACATCACCAACCTTCGATCAGTGGTCCTGAGCTTGCGTAGAACTTCAAAGCTGCGAAATACACAGATTTTCGATTTGAAAGAAAGTCGACTTTGTTTTCTTTTTTCACCATTTTGTCTTTTCAACATTCAATTCTGACTTTTTCATTTATGGGAGAATGTATTTTTATAAGAAGCTATTTTTCCCCACAAAACCAATCGGTGTGTTCCGTCGGTTGCTCCAACTACCTATTGGAAAGATCTTCACTTCCTCTTTGCCTATTTTCCCCACATCCGCTTTCACCTCAAGGTCGCACATTACCATAGTTTAACGATATCCTCAATTATTGTGGCGAGAGCAATACATGGATACGTAGACAAACATTTGTTTAGTGTATTTATGGACACTGCCAGAGGAAAGCAGAGAATGAACGGGCCCGAGTTGAGTTGAAGTATTAAAGCCGTGCGCCGAGACGGTGGGTGCTGCTGCTCCTATTTCGCTACATTGGCATCACCACCTTTCCCGCGGCAACCGTGTTCTTGCTTGTGTTCTTGCTTGGCGCGTCAGCGCTATTGCGTGTTGTACAAGAAGTGTGAGGCGAGTAGGGAGAGGGCCGAGTAGGCGTGAAAGCAACACAAAATGAGAATAAAGCCGATGAAATGGCGATACTGGCTGACAAAAATGGAGCAACAGTTAGTAAATGCAAATGCTACATGGGGGAACCACGATCGCTGATCCAATTTGAGCGTGAAGCTGAGTTACCACGGGGGGTGATTGGCCTTCGACACACGTCGTGCTGCAGACGACTAAAGCCGAAGCAACGTTTCGCAGTGGTCAAAGTCCTATATTCTGGAGCGAGAGCGAATATGGGCTTACAAATTCCTACAGATACACTTATAGATGTTTCGTGTAATGTTGCGGCTCATCGTACCTAGATGTTACTGCATAGACTTGTACTATCTTTATACTGGACATCCAGTTTTGTTTGATTACAACGTATGCGACACTTTTGTAACTTTGAAAACCTTCCCCACATTTACGGCTATTCCTCAATGGACTAATGCTTCACGCCAAGGGTTTGTCCTTTCGGGATGACCTCTGTACAACAGAATATGTCCGCTTTTCGGCTTAATGGGGTTTTTCCTGTTTTTTAAACATTAATTACTCCTATGATATTCCAGGTGATTCCTAAAAGTTTCGTTAATACGACTAGTAAGGATCCCTCACTATGCTGAGTTTGCGTTTTGTACATTGCCAGGTAAAAATTCTACAGGTGGTCAGAGCGGACTGAGAGATTCATAGTGCATTCCGTACTATATACGGCCTCACAGGGTCTACAGCTGCTGAGAAATGAGCGTAAAGATTTCCGGGTTGAATAATGACAAGGTTAATTATTTGTTCATTATACCACGTTTTCCAGTTGCTGTTTGGTTAAGATTGCTGTATGTATAGTGACAGCCTTCCTTACATAGCTGCACCTGTCTTTTCTAGCATCATTGCTATGCTGGGGGACGATTCCTCTGTGGACCAGGTGAAACACTTGGCGTAGTCACGCGGATTCAACCTTAAGCATTTTTACGGGGGTTATTTGAAATATTCAGATTACAGATTTAACGCCCCGAAGATACAACGGGCTATTAGACGCGCCAATTGTGTATTTTTAACGCGCGCCGTAATATCGACAGATGGGCCCTTTGGTGAATATGCCTCAGTCATCGCCGTCACGTTTTAATTAAAGTAATAGATACCTCTTTCGCGGGATAGCTACTGTAGAGCATGCAATTATCCTAGTTGTGTATCATTTTGTACTTTGACCTTTCGCTGTTTATGTCAAGAACGTGATGGCCATGGGGCATAATTTGAACGTTCTGTGCTGGGGACCGTAATAGCCATGAAGCGGAGCAGAAGGGCCACCTCAAACGGTGTTTCACTCTATAAAAAAATCGCCTGCGCTGATTGCAGTCTATTGATACAAACACAAAATGTCATTCAAAACAATGATGAAAAACTAGCAACGGACACCACTGGACCTACAAAGTGAACGCAAACATGACGACAGCTATTTTTATTCCACTTCTTTACCCTATGTACCCCGCGTAGTTCCGCTTGCCCATAGTGGAAAAGGTGACTGCGAGATGTTGGCGAGGAGGTAGTGCGCGCAAAACGCAGGCGCGTATTTCGCAAGCAGCCTGGCTGTTAAACCTATGAAAGCCAGTCACGCTGCGCAGCCACATAAAAATAAACATGACGATGGCGCCACCAGCCCACGGCGTGCGCGCCGCTCGTGGGACCTTGTTCTCGGCGGTTGCACTCGGTCTTGCAAGAGGTAGCGTCAAACATCTTCCTCGCGAGGGCACGATCAAATGCAGAGCATTTCCGGGGGCGCACGACGTTAAGTAGTTTGCGTTACGTTAATGTTGTTGCACTTGTGGCAACTGCTGACGAGAGAGCGCTCGTCAGCAGTAATTTAAATGAGTCAACGATATAAGGCGCGTTCGCAGCGTCCCATTCTGTGTCGGCTTTGTGGCGCAGTGGGTAGAGCACCATGTACATTGCGTTCCGCCCGCAGGGTCGAGGTATCGAAACCTAGCGCCGGATAATATTTTCTCTTATATAGTGTAGGGGGAGGAGAGCGGACAACGACGGTGCGGACTACGACGGGACAACGCGGGTGACATCGTGAGTTACTGAAATGCTCTGCATTTAAAATCCCAACAAATGTTGAAGGGATTGAAAAGGCAGGAGACACAAGTAAAAGCCATAGACGGTCAAAGATATTTAGTTCATCGAGACGAATTCTGGGAACCTGCTTCCTTGCCTTAGGTCTTCGCCTTACCGTTAGGGGTGGGCGGAAGTTAATTTTTTTAAATACTGCTGATGGCGAGAAGGAAAAGCAAAAGAGATTCGTTATTTCTTCCCACCAAATTGTCTTTAGACAAAGATACGCGACTAACGCTAAGTACTTGGCATTTTACTTCCCCTGCGTCTTTTTTCTAAAGCGGCATCTTTGCCTCCTACACAAGAACAGGTAATTATTTTGCGATCTGCAAATGTTCTAGAAGTTATTTTCCAGCCTCCCTACAGGTCTATGGTATTTGAAACCTCATTATTTTGGGCACAAGCAGCTTTCGGTGACGTGCTGTTTAGAGAATACCATAAACTGTGTAGTATTTTCGAAGATTAGAAAAACAATATTAACCGCCTGCTAAAATAAAAAAAATCCCTGATGCTATTTAACTGAAGCGAAACTGCAGACCCGTAAATTAAGTTTTTTTTGTAAGCCAAATCAACTTAATTTGTTTACACTTACATTTCAGGCCACTTTTCAACAAACGTTAAAATACCGCTTCCAAAATACAGCCCATTCTAGGTCTTCGACAGTGCGGCGACATAAAAAGGTCGCATTAAAAGACTTTTGCAGGAATCACCAAATTATTATTTCAAAGCAGGACGCGCGCGAGCACCAGTTTCATAAAACAAAAGGCTAAGCTCTTCAAGCGGACTCTGTTTGGCCCGAAATAGCTCGGCTAACTTCGTAAGTACCGCTTTTACTTGAGATACCACTTTATAATTCTAGCCTTGGCAAAGTTGATTCCCTCAGTGTTATTCGGACATGTTTACCCACCAGTCGGTTTTTATCATTTTCATCGTGCTCACCAAGAGTTTGTTATTCCAGAAAAGTCATATGCTGTAATCATACGCACAAAGTGTTACGCTAAATTTTGTCTCTGGTGTGGGCTTGAGTAGAGATCATGGGTAAGCGATGCCAAGGAGAACTTTGTTGCGTAAACGTCGCAATGTTAAACGCTGCCTTAGAGCAGGAAAACCATAGTGTATATGAACAGCCACCCTGGCGGTGGTGCGCTTTCCTCCCCCCATCGGAGGTCATATGAATAAATTCTACTCGTAGCCGGCGTAAAATTAAATCAATCGGTGTAACAGATAAGCAATACATCAGATAAAACGTTTCTCTGCGTGAAACATTCCAGCCAGTGCATTATCAAACTGGAAGAGTTAAACATCACAACTTTCTTGGGGAATGGTAACTGAGCCAGGAGAGCATTTCGCAAGCGTTCAATGTGAAATTATAGGGCTCACAACCTGTAGAGAAACTGGTGAGTGTTTTAGGCAGCTGCGAACACAAGGGTTTCGCGACATAGCTATATTAGGGATTCTAGATTATATACACGATAAGCGGTAATGTAGCCGAGGTTGTGATCAACAGAAACTCAAGAGGAGGGAATAAATAGGAATAGATAAAACCCTCCACTTATTTGCATTGAATAGAAGCGTAATATAAAATTTAAGTAAATAGGCGCCTGTACATCACTGTATTTCAGTCAAACATCTAATTGTAAAATCGGGAGATGGGCAGGTGAAGGAAGTTTTGTGTGAGAAATTTGAATCAATATTTGGGATACCGAAGGAATCACATTTGTCTGTCCGTAGAAAAGCACCGGATGATAAAGGTAGCGGGGCGCGTCATCATTAAACTAAGAAATACACACCGAGCGCCACCCGCCGCGGTGGGTCAGTGACTGAGCTGTTGTGCGGCTGATCACAGGGACGCGGTGTCGATTCCCGCCGTTGCGGACACTTTTGTGGTGCAGGCGAAATGGAAAAACGTCCATGTGTACGAGATTTCGGCTTGTGTTAAAGATCCCCGAGTGTTCAAAATTATTCCGGACCACTCCACCACGGCGCGCCTCATCGCGCACGTTGCGCCAGCGCGGTAACCCTTACAATTAATCAATCAATCAATCAATCAATCAATCAATCAATCAATCAATCAATCAATCAATCAATCAATCAATTAGTATACACAGTGTTGCCAATGGTGAGGGGAAAAGAATGCCGAGTTCTTTGCAGCTACTAACAAAACTGCTCAGTCCGCTTAAGTGCTATGAAGGTAAATGCGGAAGATTTTATGAGATTGATTGATTGATTCTGGTGTTGGATGCGCTGACGCCACACAGACGATCAGGCGCGCCGTTGTGGATGGCTCCAGACAAAGTTTGACCAACTTGGAACCTTTAACGTGCACTGACATCTGGAACCCGCGGTCGTTTTTGCTATTTCCCTCCTCCTGAAAAGAGGCCGCCGATCTTATGAGGCAGAAAAGCACAAGTATGCATGATTTTGACACCATGGGAACGTACTAAATAAAACTAAGCTTGCAATAAGTATACCAGACAGGTGATAAGTATTGACAGAACTGTTTTAAACAAATTTGGGCTGCTATTGCGCGAATATCAAGATAACAGGCACATACTTATTAAACACTAATTGGCGCCATTGTAGGGACAAAATCTGATAAGTTGTCTTTGATCTCTTTTAACCACATAAGAACTCTGGGTTACACAGAATGGACACCCAAAATGAGAAACCAAAGAGTTCCTTCTGAAGCGCAAGCAACTGCTTATCAACCTGTAAGGACGAGGAAGCATTCCGAATTGCATCTGTACAGGAAAATACGTGCGCCCGCACCGCTCCAGTAACGCTGCATTCGCGCAAAGGAAGGCGGCAGAATCCGGCTTTGGTTGTCACTTATGCCTTATTTTCTTCGCGTTTTGTTCCTGTATTTGGTTTTGCATCTTAGGATTTTGGGGATGGCCACCTTTTCACATTATGAAGCAGTCTACGGGCTTTCTTGTGCGGCCGCCGTTTTCTTTTGTTGGATTGTTCATGTGTTACTCAGCCCTCCTGTATACCTAAAAAAATTACGCCCACCTCCCCTCGCGGGAACCCTGGTGTGATGCAACGCATCTCATGGGGGGTTCCATTGGCGTTTTCCAGCGTATTGATTACGCTTATAGCAGGGATTCTCACGCGAAGGGGAGGTTGGCGTAATATTCCATTTTCACCATGCAATGCACTTGCAGTACACGTATGCTCAGGTATGGTCTTTATTGCAGACGAGAATGACTGCTTTGTGGTCCGTAAAGTGCACAGGTATGGGGTCGACGATTGCATCAAGCAATCGTCGAGTGCTGCGAGAGAGTGCAAGCGTAACGCGGACGACCGTCGACTGAGACCGTCGGAGCGCGGCATGCCGCTTTATATTCATAGCGCCCGAAGGAGAAGAGAGCGCGGAGACAGAGAGTACTGCACATGCGCAGCGCGCGCAGCGCCGCCCACCGGCGCCTAGCAACGGAGTGAGAGCGCGCTGTTTGGGAGAGAGTGTTCGCTATCGGAGAGAGGAGAGCAGAAGAGGCACAGCTGTGCGGACAACGCTGGACAGACGCAGGAAGGACAGAGGGGCGAGCATGAGATGCGTTGCATGTAAAACAAAAACTGACGATGCTTCCTTCTGCGTAATCTCCTGCGTAAGGAGATCTACGTGAGATCTCCTGTTGTCCTGATATTTTACTGTTTGTTGAAATCTGTGGGCGCACCCGTCACCATTTCACCAGCTCCCTGGAGAGCACCATCCAAAACTCCCAAAACTCCAAATTCGCCCAAGTCGTTACTTCAATCTCAAATGGCGTCGTGTATTCCACGTGCAGCAGCCGCCTAGCCTCATGTGGCGCTGCACTCGGCCGCCCTTTCTCGAGCGCTCCGGAGTCATTGCTTTAGCACTTCTTTGACCTTTTTCCACGCGCAGTTCCTGGTTCGCTCTCCACCTCGTTATGCACTCCGTCGCCCTTTCACAGAGCCCTCATCCAAGCCACATCCCGCAGTGCTAGATACGTTTTCCAGTGCGCCATACCCGGATAGCACTTTTTCTGTTCCGCACGCTGTTTTGTACACTCAGGCTCAATTTGAAGGTTATCGCGGGAGCACCGAGCAAGCAAGACCAGAGCGCCGTTCCGTGGCACTTTTTTTTATTCGCGAATATGAGATTATGCAGCCCTCCCTCACCCCTTGCCTGTTGCATAGAATTCGCTCACCCCCTTCTGCAAGGGCCGACTGCCGCAGTTTTTTTCTTCATTCCTTTTTGGGTGACGTATCCGCGTTTCGTTCCTCCGCAACCTGATAACACCGAACATACCTTGGCATTGCGGCATTGCGGAAGCAAATTACAATTTTTTTACACAACAATGCCCCGGCATGCCGGCATATTTACACCGAGATGGTTGCGTATCAGTGTGGAGTATGTCGATGGCAAGAGAAAAG
>JABSTR010002376.1:0-86184 GCA_013339765.2 Haemaphysalis longicornis | reverse complement strand
ACAAGGGCGCCCACACAAAGGTGGAGGAGAGGAACAGGCTCTACCACAAGCTGCTTCACATCTAATAGGCTCCGCTGGGCACAAAGGCAGTGCCTCTCTTGCCCGCAGCGAAAATTATCGGTGGGCGTTCCAGTGCACGCATGCCACAATCATTATGGCAGTCGTTTCCACGTTAGCATTAACGTTGATGGGACATGATCTCATTTCGCAGGCCAGTAGAGGAGGAATCAATGCAAGATTGGCCTACTTCGCCCTCGTGAGCCACCGGTCTAGATCCCGTGTCACCTCCGTGATCTTCAGCTCAAGCTGCTGGATCACAGCGAGGGTTGCCGCCATTTGCTTTCCATATCCTCCGCCGACGGACACCCGCCGTTTTGAAAGCTTTACGCTAACCCAACTGAGCAAAAAACCACCCTGAGTAACGCGTACCGCGGATTCCTATATAACAAACTCGGAGAGCAGCGGTCGCGCTAAGGAGAAGGGTAAAACGGGACTCAATCGGACGCCGCTGGGCACCCGCTCTTCAGGGAACCACTGCGCCGTTCTCGATATTTTGTTTGGAGTCGTGCTCTCGAAAAATTAGCGCCAAGCTGTCGCTGTTTTCGAAGGTCAGCTCGAATTTTAAAGCGGTCCTGGTTGTAGCCTGGCCGAAGACTCTCATTCGCTCGAGCACTCAATGCCCGCCGTCACTAGATCCGAGTGATGCCACAAAGAAATAGCTCTTTACCGTCGTTGACGTGGTCCTCTCGGCTGCAGCCTGGAGCTTCTGCTCCCAACCGTTCCTTGCCAAGATATCTCTCCGGACTCTGGCGTAATCGCCGTCGCCGCTGCAGCTTGCACTTTCCGCTCCTTGGGGCTTCACGATAGGACGCTGCCCCTGCCGTGGAGTAGCATCTCCGTCGTCTGCCGGGAGCCTGTCGATCGATATTGGTCACGGCACCAGTTACGTTTCTCACTCAGTATGGGATCCTCGCGCTGCACCGGGCGAGCGATGACGGATGCTGAAGGTTCAGAGCACGTAGCTTAACGAAAGTACATAGCTGACGACGGTCTACCCCTTCATATTTACATTATATTACAATATTTCAACAGAATTTCAACTTGCGCAATTGCATCGCATATCAGAACTCGAAAAGAACCTGCATCAAGCGGGGCTCTTTCGTCTAGTCTTACCCAAAACACGTTGGATACATTTTTACAGAAGCACGCATCAAGGAAGGCGCAGCCCAAGAGACAGAGGAGGATACATGTTGTATATTTCTGGCTGTTCATAGGCCTCACGATAGCCCCAAACGGTGGAGAAACATAATTAGTCACATGGCTCGTACCTCTTAGCTTCCTCCCGGTTCCCACGCAAACCGAATGACCATGCTAAAAAAACCTCGTCACCGGAAACCACGCGAGTAAAAAAGCAAGTTTAACACGCCGTTAAGCCGATTCGAGAATGTCCTCAAATGGCTCGACAAGCAATAATTCCCTGAACCACACATGTCGCACTTTGTTTCCTGAATGTCTGTGGCACCACACCATGCCCATTGTTGAGGAACTAACCTACGCCATGGCTCGGCTGAGAACACCGGTTTAAATCTTCTCTCTTTACTCGCTCATGATGGTAATCTGCCCGTTGGCAGTCAATCTTCTTCCTTTTCGCAAACACCCATTTTGGGGCGAATTATCAGGAGAATCCATGTCCAGGCTACAGACTGCTTCTGGACATTCCCCGAATTCCGCATTTTAAAACAAGCCTGTAGCGTGTTGCATTTTGTTTCAAGAAAGCCACCGCCGTCTGATTGACAATAGACGTCTTTGCGTCGGTAAACGCAGGGATTGATAGCACAGCCGCTACTCTGCTGCCGGTCGCACGCACGAGCCCGAACACCCGATGGCTGCTGCCCAATGCTAGGAGTGCGACGCACGGCCCTCTAACCCCTCAGGCTCGCAACCGCAACGAACATGATGATAAATAAAGATCAGGTTTTTGGCGCCTCAACGTTTCGGTTATGATGCGCAAACACAACGTAAGAGGATTTCAATGTATGTAAAAAGTTCTGCTTAGGCATCATTAATTATAATATATATATATATATATATATATATATATATATATATGGTCACCTAGACAAAGACGATGCAGCTGTCTTGTAGAAAAAGCAAGTTTATTGGAGTGAACTTGTCCCCCTAACAACTAAGAGAATGTGAAGGAAAGTTTGACATCCACCTAAATGCAGCCATGCGGCGACAAAGGAAAGCTATACAGCTTTCTCAGAAAGTCGCAGTTGAAGAAAAATTCGTCCTGGTACAGGACGAAATCCAGGGACGAAAAATTCGTCCTGGACCACGACGAATTTTTCTTCAACTGCGAAGTTTCTGAGAAAGCTGTATAGCTTTCCTTTGTCGCCGCATGGCTGCATTTAGGTGGATGTCAAACTTTCCTTCCCAGAAACTTACTCCACCTTGGGGATTTCTCCTAAATCTGGTCGATTAACTAAAAAGAATAAACAGGCGAAACAGCAGTGAACAAAGTGGCGTGCGTAGACTGGTGTCGGGATTTCGAATGCCGCGGCATCTGCTCAGCGAAATTTATCACTCGGTGCGAGGGTTTCTCGAAATAGTCGAATTGTATCCAGAACACTGTAGATCACCAAAGATTATTCTAGGCTGTCACGTTAGTTCGGAACGCTCTCCCTATCAGAATAGATACCACATGCGGCACAGAAGAGAAAGAACGGAACACGCGGCTCTTTAGCACACACAACACCGATAACACAGACCGGCGGCGCAGGGGCAAAAGCAAAACACAAATAAACAAACCCAATGCAGGGTTTGCGGCAATATTGATATTGAATAAATATATATCTGTACATAGAAATATCGAAAGGAACAAGGAAAAACGTAATTAAAAAATGCTCCAACCGCGGCGCTTCGCCTTCTGTAGCCGGATTATTATACAGCGGGTACAAGAATCTTTGTAAATAAAAAACGTACATTGTAGGCCAGCCAAAGTAATTATTCGACCCAACCTCAAACTTTACCCCAAGTCTGGTTGCTCAAGAAGGAACAGGAAACCATAATCCAACAGTGAGTTTGTATCAGTGGGCCGACCTTCAAACCCCTTAGAAAGAAAGTGGTAGACCGTTCGGAGTGATTCCAACGAAGTACCTGATTGTGCGCCCTCTTTCGTTGTCCGATTACTACAGGTTCTCAATTAAATTCCGGGAGGCACTTGAATTTCAAGTTCAGTGAAATCTTTAGCAACTCTGCATTCCGATAATAATGTACTTTGAAGCATTGAGGTCATCGGGCTAGAAAAGCTGTTCGCAACGGCCAGTATACCTATTTCCTTGACGCAGCATGGATGTTCACTAACTAGACTCTCATGAGCGAGACGCTGTTGTCTTGTGGACGCTAAAAACCACACCGAAAAAATAACACCGCAGCCCATGTTTTAGCTTCATCAGAAGTATTTCAACGTTGTTTTCAATGAACAGCCCCATGGTTACCTTGTATTTGGGCGGGAACCCGCCACGGTGGCTCAGTGGCTAAGGCGTTGCGCTGCTGAGCACGAGGTCGCGGGTCGATTCCCGGCCGCGGCGGCTCGCTTTTGATGGAGGCGAAAGCAAAAAACGCTCGTGTGTACGAGATTTCGGCGCACGATAAAGATCCCCAGGTGGTCAAAATTATTCCGGAGCCCTCCACTACGGCGCGCCTCATCGCCTGCGTTGCGTCGGCGCGTTAAACCCTACAATCAATCAATCAATGTATGTGGGCGGGAAATATCGAGGGGCACTATGCATGGGTGACCTCTTCGTTAGGTTCAGCATCACCGAAGAAATTTTTGACGCATCTTTTAGCATACACTGCAGGTGTCTACTTGGTACTATCAGCGATATATATGCAATGAATTCGGCATTAACACACTGCGCATACCTCTGTAGATTAAAATAGCTTAGTGCAGCCACTGACCGAGCGAATTCCAGCATTGATGCTGCTCTCCTGCCTAGGTTCGGCTTGAAAAACTGTCAAACTTCCTTCCTGGTCATTTGGTGAACGTGCGGCCGCCGCTCACTAAGCAACCTTCGCATTGCCTTCCACGTTGTTCAGAAAATGCGAGAGATACCAACGAAACGACGCACACTCCACGAGGCAAAGAAGCCTTACAAGCGCGGACGTTCCATTCACGCCCTGCGGAGGGCGCGCTCGCCGCCGGGAGAGGCCCGCTAGTCTGCGCAGAAAAACACAATCGCAACCTGTGTATGAAGAAATGGGAAGATGGTGCCTTAGAGAGCCTTCGCCCCTTCGATTCTTCTCGACTGTACATAACTTCACATGTCGGTAGGATAGTTCAAACAGACTATGATTTCGACGAGACCCCGCAGTCATAACACATCCGCATATTCGGTTTCCTCCTGGAAGCAGTTCGGCATTTTTGCTAGAGTGCAATACACACCGCAGCTGTCAGTGGTCACTAGTTCCTCGAAGTATCGTTTACAGAAGCCTCATTAACACGTAAAAGCGCTTTTTTATTTGTAGAGTTAACCTAACACGATGACGTGGCCTGAGTTAGAAATTGACGTAGGCACAAATTTAATCATGTTTGTTATGCGTCTGGAAATACACCTGGTTGATAAACAGTGTTTGTGCAAATGGTCAGCGCGAAACGTCTGCCACATTTATTTGATTAGAACCTTTCATAAAAAGGGAATGTGGCAACGGTTTACCATGGTTCTTAAATTTCTGTCTGGTGTAATCAATGTTCACTTCTTGTGAAGCCAGAGCTTTAAAATTGATTCGCTGCGCTCTTTTTGTGGACAGCCGTGGATAAACAACCTATTACCTATGAGCGTAAAGAAGGCAAAAAAATCAAAGCATTTAACTTTTTCTTTCTGTTCCCTCTGGGGTATTATATGCTCGTACTTTTATTAGACTGCCGGAAAAACAAAGACGATGTTTTAAATCTCCGTTTCGAAACTACTGCAAAAATGTTATTCAGGTGAAGTTAAGACTGCAAAACTGATCCACCGTCATTTTTTTCCTAAAGTAGCATAAGCTATATAATCGTATTCGTAATAAAGGTAAGTGAAGTCAAACCCGTTGATTATTTAAAATGACATTGCAAAAGTTACTCTATTGGATTAGTTGGCTAACTTCTTTTTCGGATTAGTTAGAGAGTATAAGCAAAAAATGCCGTAAACGTCAGGGGAATATCGGGAATTACTCGCAATATTGCGTTGTCATGAGCATTGTGTGGTATGTTCGAACCTACAATTGCTATGAAAATTGCAGGTATTTATAATATTTTGTTGCAGTGAGAAAGAGACGTGACAAAAAGACGGTAGCGTAGGCCAAATTTACTTTATGCAAGGAAAACACGTCAACCTCCTTTTCCTCCCGCCCTCTAAAACAAACACTTGGAGGAAGTATACTAAATAATGTAATAAAACTAAAAACAAAATAAATACAAAAAATATTGAGAAAAAGCTTGGAGATGGGTATATCAAGTACACGTATAATTTATATTGTTTTTTTTATTACCTTTTTCTTAAGGGCATGACAAACTTGCTTATTTTTGTCGGGCCTTCTAAGTTTTATGATGCAGCAATTGCAGCATAACAATGTTTATCCCAATACGATTGATTTTTAGGGAGTTGTTAGGGAGTAGCTCACTCGACCATTCTGAACCTCCCGATCTCCTTGAACTCTGAACCAAAGCATGCTCCCTGGCCCCCTACTGTACAACCAACTTCAACGCCGTCTTTTTTCAGCTGTAATGCAGTTCGCCTGGTCTCTGTTATGGAGCGGGACGCGGACGCGGGCCATGGCTCAGCCGTACCGAGGTTTGTTCGCTTCTTTCTCCTCTCTCCTGATGGCCATGATAGTAGGTGGTTAGCCCCCTTTGTCCTCTTCCTCTTCCTTCATAATTCCGCAACATACTCCCACCCCCACGATGACGCTAGTGGTGGGGAAATGCAGAACAGGTTAGTCTAGGCTTCGCCGTAGATGGGTACATGGGTACTCCGATGTCAATTCCTCTGTACACGAGAGGTGGCAGATACATCCTTCTTTATCCTCCATCTATGCTTCGCGATACGATGCCTTCTTCTTGCTACCTTCTTGGCTACGACGGGGCACGCTGTTTTGCTCGAACCGGAGTGCCTAACGAACATGGATAAATTGTATTCTGGATGCAGCCTCAATCTTCTGGTCAGCGGTCCCTTTTCCCTTTTCTGTTCGCTTTCGATGTTCCTTTTGCGCACTGTCTGAGTATTTCCCACTTTCGCCTGCGTCATTGCCATTAACCTGGTTTTCCTTTCTTCTAGTGGTAGAACGGAGGCTTCAATTTCACGTGCTTGAATTCGCTTGTTCCGGGGTCTGCTAGTAAGCCACTCGTTCCGTGACGGCAGTGCATGAGTGAATCTCTTCCTGTCGTGACACGAAGAACCACTTCCATCCGTTGACTTAATCTTCCTGTTGTCTATGTGCGATGGCTTCCTGTGCTTGGCCACGGGCGCATCCGAGTCCGAGATGGTATTTTCATCGCTTCGGCGGAATGCCACGGAGCCGGCTGCTTGGCCGAACTCGGTCGTGCTGGTACTTCCCGCGGCCTGGTTTACCGACGACGTTGGAAGTGTAGGGTCGCTGTTCTGGTCTATCCTCTCTTCCACAGACGACGACGAACCCATGGTTTCGAAGGCAGCCGTTGTTGCGAAGGGGAGGACTGCGCTGGCCGCGTCCTTTTTCTGGGAAGGTGCCACCTCTGAGAGGCCCCTGCTTCTTTTGAGGTGGCGACAAAGTCTTGTCACGGTTCCCGCCTTTCTCAAAGTTTGCTCAGAGATTCGCTCCTTTAGCGAAACCTTAGCGCGACTGACCGTGTATGAGTACTCGTCGGCCTCTTCTAAGTCCTTTATGAAGGTGTCAAAGTCGAGAAGGTTCTGAATGAGCCCGTCAAGCTTTCGAAGTTGATCCTGTTTTTCTTCTGCCTCACGGCACAAATCCATAAGCATACTGATATTCGGTGTTGACGATTGCAAGGCACGAACAGTTGTAGTGGCTAATTCAGTTATGTCCGCCCGGAGGATGACCCGCGAAATTCGAAGTCTTTCTACGACCTGCCAGTCATCAGAACCAGGGAGCGCAGCGAAGCAAGGGTCGGGACTGTCCGATGGGTGGGGTTCATCTCCGGGTTCTAGGCGGGGGGTCTGTGTCCAGCACGCAGCCATGGCAGGCACCGTTCAAGGGTGAGGCCTCCGAAATGAGAAGATCCGACGTACCTGAGGCCACGCACTACCTTGAAGGCGCTGCGCTGTGAAGTCCGCTGGTCCGTCGTTCCCGGGTTTCACGGCACCAGAAATGTTATGGAACGGGACGCGGACGCGAGGCCATGGTTGAGCCGGACCGAGGTTTGTTCGCTTCTTTCTCCTCTCTCGTGATGGCCATGATAGTAGGCGGTTAGCCGCCTTTGTCCTCTTCCTCTTCCTTCATAATTCCGCAACAGTCTCATTATGACTTTGCTGCAGTATCAATACGCCAGGCAGTTTAAATTACACTCACTTCGAATATTCTCGGGAAGTCCACTTCCTCCAAAAAAAATCCACTTCAGAAAAGCAAAAGCGTGCTAGCTAGCCTACTTTTTTGGCCACGCAGATTTCTGTAAAAGACATCCCAGGTATTACGCCCTGTAGACAAAATCTAAGAATATAACGGTACGTTGATTTGTACTCAATATGTATCTAATTGATTTGCATACACATAAGAAGCCCAAACGTTGCTGAGTGACTCATGAGCAGGAGTGTATACCCTTACCTGTGAAGTTTCTCGGTTTGTATTGACTTCGCTCTGATTTTATTTAAGAGTTAGCCGATGTGTTTGCAGCCACACTATCCCTCACCTGGTTGCCCGCATATGTACAGCGTTCTGTTCGCTTAGGCGTCTTTAACCCTCCACACACCCTTGCATACTCCTGCGCTGTATAACGTTTACATTTATTGAGGTTATAGACAAAGTCAATTTTTTCACAAAACAAGGACTCTGCTCATTTAATGTCCTCGCCTTCTAAAGTGAATGATATCACGTTACTTTAACCCCTCCAAGGGACACGAAAGAGTCCAAACAAGTTGGCCAGTGTCGATAGAGTACTGTGCCGAAAATTAGACACCAATTTTCGCGACTAGCTATTGTTTATTACTGCAAAAAAAGCCCGACACGTGAAAACTGGTGCCGACGCCCCGTACCTTTTTGTGTACCACGTTTTATGACGTCACAAAAGAGGGGAAGGTCGATTGCTCTTTGCAGAAGCATCTATAAATGTTTTTTTCTGGGTTCAATAGTTCTTCGGTGGTTGAGGCCGCGAAATAATGTAACTCATAACTCCACTTCAGCTCATATTATGCAAAAAACACAGACGACCATTTTTATACATCGCGAAACAGGCTGCTTCCATAACGCTTCAGAGCGTGCAAGCATGTTTTCGGTTTTGTAATGGAAAACACCTGCTCTACATCGGTGCGCAATTAGAGACTTCACGAATCTACGATGGTGAACGCCCTATCTTCTGCAAGCAATAATCCCGTAAGCAGCAGCAAAAGCAGCAAGATGTCTAAGCGACCCGCTCGAGCTCCTAAGCTTCCGTTCTTCGTGCGCCACTGTTGCAATCGATAATGCTTGCCCGCGCCCAGTTAGGACATTATTGCCCGTAAAATGTGAAGGGGTGACTACCTTGTGCTGTTCCGTTTATCGTAAGCCGCTGCTGCTAATTATTAAGCGTGACATAGCTCTACGCTTGGGCCCGGGGGAGTCCGGCAGGACTACTCAATGGTAATGTTCGCAGACCGTATTCTGCGGCGGGTGGTTTTTCTTCAAGGAGCGTACAAAAAGCGCCTTCACTGTCGACGTATCGAGTTCGACTACTCAAAGCGGCGAGTGCGGTCGCAATTGATCGCCTTTCACTTAAGCACTGTTCACGGCACCGCGGGAAAGCGCTAGGGCGACACCGGAGAAAAACTCGCGCGCGGGGGTGCTAAGCTAAGCTAGTAGGTTTTGAGGGAAACTATCTGGCGTGGGGTGCCGACCCCTCATCAGGCACAAAGGGGAGGTGAGGGGGATGTAAAAAGAAGGGATAGTGGGAAATACTAAGAGGAAAATAGAGGGTAGCATTATCTCCTTTTCACGTATCACTTCTCTGGTGTGTGGCTTGGACCACGGTTTATGCAATGTTCTTGCCATGGCATCACTCATATATAAAACAAGTTCCGTCGTTTCTTTCGGTGCAAATAAAAACTCCCATGCCAGGCCCCTCGGCCAGAGAAACGTCGGCTATGGCTTGCAGGCGTATATAAGCTGCCGTTGCCGGCGTTGGCGCTGCAGACTGCAGCGGGTGCTGCCGACCTTCCCCTTTTAGTTTTGTAACGCAATGGCCACGTCACCAAAAATGGAAAGAAAAGCGGTGAGAACTGCCCAGATTTGTTTTTTTATTTCTTCGCAAATAACGCATCTTTGCTTGTCGAGCAAAACCCTAGGGAGCTGCGATACACACGATATTTCAGTTCAAACAAAATTTCATTCAGCATTAGGTCGCACTAAAGCTCCCCTAAAGTGTATACTTATGAAGTTGAAACAAACTAAAACAAATGCAGTATATTCGAGGAGGGCTCAAAAGGTGGTGTAATTAACGAGTATAAACACGAGTATAAACAAACAGGATAAAACAGAGTACAGAAGGCAAACGAGTATAAAACACCGAGTGCAAACAAAATTGCACAATTGGCACATGTTGCGTAAGGCTGAAACGGGGGAAGAATTACGAGATTTGTGGGAGGTAAATTATAACCCATTCTATTCATTGTGAAAGAAGTGCCTCAGTGTTGGTGGCCACGCGATGTCGGCATGCTAAGGAGATGGGTCATTCCAGCATTATTCTGTACGAAAAAAATAAGCAAAAAAGTAGTGCCAGTAACGTGGCCAGAAAACATAAAAAACTAAAATTTGGACTAATTTTAACACCTGGTTTCCCGGTTACGGGGGTATCCGATCATAGATAGGATGCTAGAAATCTAGATTCCTAACTTTCTCATCAATAAAATGGAACGTTGGGCGAGGTTGGGCGTATTCTTGATGTAAAGTAACAGCACAAGAAATGACGAGGGACATAGAAGAAATTCACAAGACGGGCGCTGACCTCGCACTAGTAATGCATTGAGAAACAAACAAAAATTTATAGCCGACACGCACAATCTGATGTGGTGAAACAAACAAAATTTGAAACTACGATCATACCACGTAGAGACCTGATAACGCTCGCAGAGTTAGGTGGCACCTAAAAAACTTTTTGCTCCTCGTTCAGCGTCAGAGAAAGCTGGCTTACACACCCGGTTCACGTATTGTTGATATGAAAAGCTTGAACAACTTCTCGTGTTAGCTGGTATTTATGTGTAAACAAAATGCGCATTCATACAAACACGGACTTGCAGCCACAAGCTCGACAGTGCGCTGATAAGTGGGAGGAGGTGTCCTTTGTTAGATTATTCAAATGTTCCCACAGGTGCGTGTTAACACATCTACAGGATTGCGCAACATACACTTTTCGGTAATCGAGGGCAACCGACACACAATATCCGCTCGAACGCGGAAGAAACTCATCATCGTGGTTGATGCTGCAGCCTCTTTTTTGATTTTCTCAGTTTGTTATCTATCTTTGTCTGTATGACCGGGCCAACACGGCTAAGCTTGAGTGGGGCTGAGACAGCGACATTTGCCCCGTATCGCCCTGCTACATTCTTTAACAAGTGATAAGCGGTGCACGTACGGAATGACTGCTATATCCTCCTTCTTTTTATCTTGTTTTTGGTCATGGTACGGTTTGCGTTTGAGAAGATTTATTAGCCTTTCGCAGGTTTGCGCAAAGGCATTCTCAATATCCGGAAACTTTAGGCATAATAACCAAGGCTCCAAAACTGACCCCAATCTCACAAAAAACACGATTTGTTAAAGCTGATCGCAGCGTGTTCATAATTATGCCTTTCTTAGCATTTTGGAACGGGCGGATATCTGTCTAAGAGTGGCTTCGATGATAGGGAACAATGCTCAAAACATATATGATCCTTAAACATTATCTAGAGGTCAAGGTATTGGTGGGTATGCTCCTTGGGAATTTCAACCTGAACTTTAGCCCCAACCATTCGCCTTGAAAACTTTTAGAATCTAAGCGACCTTCTAGCTGTATCTGCCACGTCCGTGAAAATCAAGATATCTATACATATATAAATATCCTTTTCTGAAGTCGGGCAGGCAACATTCAATTTTTTTACTACCAAACTAAGAAAGATTTCGCTCAAAACCTGTTACATGCTCGACCCAATGCATACCCCTGGACCTCTGTATGTACAGCCTATTTTGCCAGCCCACGAAAGTGGATCGCAGGTAGAAGCCAAGTAGCTCCAGCAAATGCTTGAATGGAAATACCGCTTTTGGATCGGAAGGCCTGTTCATCATTATCCTCAGTAATGCAAGTTTTTACCGCCTGCATGAGGCTATCATGAGGTAAAGAATAGAAGAGGTCTTCAATGTCCACACTGAAGGTGTAGCAATGCCCGGGGTTGTTGTCAGTCAGGAAGCTAACAAGCGCACTTGAATTGGGCAATAACGAAAGGGTCGTTAACATTAGCCTGCAGAAATCGGGATACAGCTTTCTGCCAAGTATGGTCGTTCTGAAACAATAGCCCTAAATGGTACCTCCGGTTTGTGCGGTTTTGCTGCGAAGAAAACTTCAAGGTGGTTATTCTTGACCTTTTTAACCTGTGCCAGCAAACCTTCAAGGTTGAGCTCGTCTAAAAGAGTGATAGCCTGTTGCTTTACTTTTTGCAGCATTGACTGAAACCATCCTGAAGCTTTTATGCAAACAGCGGCAAGTGCGTTCTCTTGAAACATACCCTCGGGCATAACTGTGAAAAATCCTTCTTTATCGGAATTGCGCAATTCGTAATTCATTGGCTACCATTCCAGTTGACAACTGAATTGACAGGATTGTTCTTGGAACTTCGGCCTTTGGTTCGCGAAATAACACCCGTGCACTCAACCACACAACGAGGTCTAACCTCCTCCTGTACACTCCTAGCAACTGCTCTTCACAAGGCAACTTTCCCTAAATTTAATGTTTCGATTTTTCAAATTTCTTTTTCAAATTTTGTTTGTTTGTTTTGAGGCTTGTTTGTTTGTTTTGTTTGTTTTGAGGGTTGTAGTTTTTGTTTGTTTCCGCCACATCAGATTGTACGTGCCGGCTATAAATTTGTGTTCCTTTCCAATAAAATACTCGTTGCCAGCAAGCGCCCGTCTCGTGAATTTCTTCTTTGTCCCTAGTCTTTTATTGCACTGATGCACTACATCAGGAATGTTTCTCTCAATAATTTACAAATTCTGATATTTTCAGCATAAAGTTGATAGATGATTTACCTATTCAGAAAACAATCACTAATGATTCTGAAATTTCACTAGGGACGAGTGACTTAGCAACTGTTCCTAGTTTTTTAATACGTTCAAAATTGATTATTGCTCACATATTTGGAACCATGACACTAACTTAAAAAAATGGTCATTCTGACATTTCAGCCTAGCACATCCAGGTTCAGCTTCTGAAACTTTAAAATAGCAGGGCGATAAGTTCTCTGACACTAGAATGTGAAGAAACGCGAGGGCTGACCTGGATAGAAAAGCATGGTACAGCTTGATGGACTCGCATTTCGGTTGCTCTTTTAACCACCAAGGAGCCACCCCTAACAGCCTTAGCCCTAAATGAGCGCTCGAGGGATGACCTTTGAGAGTGTAACGTGGCATGAAATTTCGCCAGATGGGTGACGAATGTTCGAGCAACAGATTCTCTGCCTGCCAACGTTGATCTACCATCCCCAGAAATTGAGTTGACAAGCGCAGACGACCAGGCACTTACCGTGGCTTACTAATCATTCGCAGAAGTGCAGATGTGCTTGAAGCTATTATAATCTGCCTGAAGATCTCGGCCAGCCTTGGTAGATTTGCATGACTGCTGCCTTTTCATGCCAAAAAGGAACCGCGCTGACACCTGTTATTTATTTGGGAACTCCCTGTGGGCTGTCTTTTCCAATGTGTAGTTTGGAATCTCTTGTCCGGTTAGTACAGGAACTGTAGCGAAGGGCGGGAACCAGACAACTCTAATTCAAAATTGGTCATGTGTGTACGTACAGCGAATCACATTGGAGTCCATTGTTCATTCTCCAGCAGTGAGGGCGCTCGTCCGCTGCTCGTCCATAAAAACTCCTGGAAAAAGCAAAATTGATTGATTCCTGACGCTTTCTCTCTTATTGCCATTTAACTGCCTAAACCTGTGACCCCCATTGCGACGCATTGAAATGAAAAAAATATATATGGGGAAATGCTCTACTTATACACTATGACGTGTATAAACGCAATGACATTTAAAAAGCGGCTAAAAGCGAAGACCCCATTTCAGCCAATGAATAGCTCGGACAACATAGTTTTATAAGAAGACTGCGAACGAGCAGTTTAGAGTAAAGCAATGAGTGTTCATTCAATGAATCAATCAATAAATAATTCAATCAATATGCTTTATTTCCTTTGGAAAGGAGGAGTACGGACCTAAAATCTCGAGAAGCTCAACGACGTCCCGACCCCGTTACTTGTTGGCAATGTGGCAAGGTGACGGTCAGTCATACACGAACATTACAAATAAATTGACGTATGTTACATAGCATTGGTTTATACAAAGTATGTAGTGAAGCACTAACAAATGCAGAAAAACTCCATTGGCAGAGGTCATCAAGTGGCATAAACACGAAAAGCAGTAATCAACAAGAAGAGTAACAAAAAAACGGCAGCATCTCCACTCCGTAGATGATGGCGAGGGTGCGGAGTACAGGGACACGAAATGACATCGGAGTCGCAGCCCGATTGACATCCGATTTGCGCCCCGACCGTAGTTCAATTTGAGTCGTGATTTGCGCCTCCATTACTTCCTAAATAAACTGCAACTCATGCTCAAATCGAATTTCGGTTCAATTTCGCTTGATGGTGGTGTGCGCACGGATGGACGTGGATGGGCATTGGGAGGTCTGAGGTACTCCCGCACCGTTACAGGCGAGGGAGTAAGGCGTTTCACTCAAGGGTACCAAACTCACGGTCGTAGTTGAATGCGTATACCACTGACACTAACTTGTCTGGTCTACCATACAAAGGCTCGAATCCCGCCGGTGCCTCTGGGATTTTTTGCGATTGTAAATGCTATGCGCAGTGACGCGACGGAAATTGTGCGGTCCTAAGGTGAAAATTCGGAGAGAGAGAGGAAAAAACTTTCATTGAGCAACGTTTACTGAAGGGCTGGGGCGGCTGGGCACGGCTAGCCGCGACTTCGGTTGCTCTGCGTATGGAGCCTCCTGAATGTTCAGGCTAGAGCTAGCCAACGCCTCTCTCCATAGCTCGCTGCTGGAGATTTGAGGGAAGGGGTCGTAAGGGCAAGCCCACATGGAATGTTCCAGAGTGGCACGTTGGCCGCATTGGGGACAGTTGGGAGACGGGAATGATAAGGGGTGGATGTGGTGTAGACGAGCTCTGCATGGGAAGGAGTCTGTTTGCAAGAGTCGCCAATAGCGGATTTGGTGAGGCGTAAGGGAGGAATCGGGTGGGGGAAAAGTACGACGAAGAGAGTCGATAGTTCTCTAAGATGTCGTTGAATGTGATCAGGCGTTCTTTGGTGGAGGCGCGCGCCGTGTCGGTGGACGATGCTCACACCAGCCGTGTGTGAGATTCGCGGGCAATGCCATGGGCAAGTTCGTTTCCCAGCAGGCCAGTGTGAGTCGGGGCCCACACCATCTGCACCATCTTTTGAGGTGGGTTACCCTTGATGATGCGGAGAGCTTCAGAAGAGATGGTCCGCCGTACAAAATGCAGCAGAGCCAGCGTGGAGTCCGCGACTATCTTGGGAATTATCGGACGTCGTGTCAGGGCCAGCGCAATGACAGCTTCGTCTGCCGTTGTGCGGAGCAGTAGTTAAGAAGGTTAAGAGCGTACGCGTTATGATGGCGGTATTCCTCCGCATCAAAGTCTACAGCTCGCGACCATTTTGCAAGTTCCCGGCCCAAGGTGCGTGTATGGGCTTGGCGACGCGCTTGGCTGTAGACGGGGTGCATGTGTTGTAGGAATGGTCTTTATAATACGTTTTCCTGAATTTCAAGGGGAATATGCAGGGCACTTTTAGCCTGCTCAGGCAGCGGAATGTCTTGCGCAGCAATAATAGACCTGCCCGGTTCCGTTAGTTCTAGGCGATTTCTCTGGGATGATAAATGACCTTCACCTAATTCGGTGGCGGTGTCAAAAACTCCGAGCTGGAGCAGATGATCCGTGGATGCGTTAGGGGGTATCTGCAGGGTGGCGCGGTAGACCTTGTGGATGAGGCCATTGATCTTGTTCAGCTTGACCTTGGACGCTTGTATATATGGCAGGGTATAGAGGAGGCGGCTGTCCGTTCATCTAGTCCATGGTGTCGGTTGGTTACCCGCCGAAGAAGTGCAATAATTTGGTCGACATGAGATCCAAGTTGTTGTATGAAGAAAGCATTGGATTCGATTCTGCTGGATAACGTAGGCCGATGATTCTGAGGCGGGAAACTTTAGGGACTCTATGGTCTTGTACCGTTGTTTCAATTTGTAATTTGCAGGAGTACGTGTACGAGGAGAGAGGATTAACCGCTCGGATTTGGAAGGAGAGCAGGTGAATCCGGCCAAGGCTGCCGGATAGCTGACCCCTTCGGCGCCTGCTTGAGAGTGCTTTCATTATGTGAATCATCACCTCCTGGTACACAGAATATAACTGTCATACGCGTATATGACAAAACGAAGGTGCGACATCTGTTTGACAGATTGGGCAACAGGCAGGAGGGCGATAATGAACAGCGTAAGGGAGAGGACGACCTCTTGGGAGTACCTCGGCTGGCCTGATGGTATGGGCCTCTAGTGTGGGGGCCCAGGCGTATGGTGGCTGTGCGGTCACTCAGGAAAGCGCTTATTAGTTATACACCCTCAAACAGGGAGACATATCTGACGCCGGCCGGCCATTATTGCCTCGCGAGTGACCATGTCGAAGGCTTTTTTAAGATCAAGCGCCAGCACGGCTGCAATGTCACTTTGCTGGGAGGCTGGATAATTTGATTAGATACTTGTAATAGATCTTGAGAAAATCCAAGTATTTCTTGTGGAAAGGCTTCGGTTTGAATTACGTGGTGGGTGAGTCTGGCTAGGATGACGTGGTCCAGCACTTTGCCTGGGCATCAGCTAAGCAAGATGGGGCGGAGCTGAAATAAGGGCTGCAGGTTTGCGGGTTTTGGTATGAAAGAAATTGCTGCTGTGCTCCAGTCGGGGGGGAGAGCGCCACTTCGCCAGTAGCGATTGTAGTATTCGGTTAGTTGTGTGATGGAGGCGTCATCTAGGTTGAGGAGCATCTTGTTGGTGACAGAGTCGTGACCGGGATCTGAGGTTGTAATGCTTTGAAAGGCCGTCCTGACATCTGCTTTGGTGATCTCAACGTCGAGTTGGTCGTTATCTTCTACGAGATTGGCTGGGAGTTGCGTTTGGGGTTCCTTTTGATATGTATATGGAGCGAAGCTGGGTCATAATTTCGGGAAGGGAGCCAGGGGTTTGTGCATGAGTTTCGATAGTTTTAAAGACTAAGCGTACGTCTGTTCCCATGGTTGGGTAGGTGCCGTAGGAGGGTACAAGTTTTGCGCATACTGAGCGCTCCCCGCATCTGGTCACAAATTTAATGCCATTGTTCTTGGGCAACTGTTTCGTATAATTCTGTATGGTTTTGAAGAGTTCAGCAGCTTTACGGTGGAGGCCCGGGTTGTGCTTATTGCGCAGCCAACGCTTCTGTATGCTGCGCTACGCCTGCCACAGGTTCTGAAGGCCGGGTCGAGGGGATATCATGGTCAAGGTGCCCGCTGGCTGCTTGGGTTTCTTGTAAGAGTTGCTTGACCCAAGTTGTGTAGTTCTTCGCAGCCGCGGGAGTTGCAAATTAAGGGTGGGATCTGAGTCATGTCGTATACATGTAACTTGTTGTGGTGCTTCCGTATGCTTTGACGCTATATGCATCTCATTCATGGAGATAATAATTAAAAGACATGAAGCAGCAAAGAGACCCCAGGCGCATTTCGAGGGAGACCTTACTGTCCAGCTCTGACCTCGCCATTCAGCAACAGCTGGTGGCTCGAGGAGAAGAATTACTGGACACATATGGGTCCCGCGAATAGGGAACCACCCCATCTGGTGCCTGCGCGCACCATTCTTTATTTGAAGCTGCGTTAAAGTTGTTCACTCACTCACTCTACATCAGAGACCTTGTTTGTGTGATTGGCGCCGCCATACCTAAGCCGCCGCCGAGACGATTGCGCAATTATAGTGGACAATTGTACACATCCATTCGATCGGATCCCTTAAATGCAACCGTGCAGTTATCATTTTTCTAGCAGTGTTTTTACTGCTTTCGAAAACCACGTAAATTCTGCCGATCTTGCGAGAGTGTAGCGAACAAATTGCAAGCGTTCGAATGATTCCTGCGTTTTTTTTCGCTTAAACATGTTTTTTTTCGCTAGAACAATGCTGAGTAAATTACCAAATACTTGTTCTTTCAAATCCCGCAAGTGTGTATTTTGTCTTCAAAGTTCCCTTTTAAGCACGAAATAAAAGAGTCAAGTGATGTTGTCAAAGGAAATTATTTCCCTTGTTTGACCAAAAGGCTTTTTTAGTTAACTCCTCACTCAGGGCACAATTTGTATTCAACGTGAAGGTAGTGGCACCACCGTTGACCCCAAGGCCAAGAGGGTTGGACCCACCCGCGCCCTAAACAGTGGGGGTTTTGCCCTGTCCGGGGCCAAGGGCGTACTGGGGGCTGACCCAAATCCAGGTTAGCTTTGGACATTCACGGCCCCCTGGCCGCTGCAACACGCCACTTTGACCCCAGCCTTCTCGCAGGCGGTGTCCCCGGACTGACCCACACAGGGAAATCAACCAGTCGGCTTTTCCGTCCTCCTCTCTCTTCCATTTTGCCTATCTTCCTTAATAGCCCTGTCCTGTAATCTCTCCCTCCTTATTTGTATGGTTATCCTGGTGGCGACAGTAAACAAGTGGAAAGCTGTTACTCTGGATTCCAAGAATCGGGTTATAGTGGCATGGTACGGAAATTGTGCGCTGAAAAGTGACGTTCCCTTGTTGAGCTAGTTGGTAAGGGACTGGCTTTGCCACGAAATTGATTCCGTGTTCTATGAGTACCTTCTGTTTACCCCGGAACCCTATTCCAACAACTAACGAAATTGGTTGGTTGTTTATGACGCAAGACCAACTATGGCATCGAGCGCCAAAAGAATGGTTGTGTATGAAGGCTTAAAACGTAAACTCTAAAGTCGCTCAACAAAAACAGCAGTAAAATCAGTAAAGGCAATGAGGATGGCTGGTGTATAAGGCTAGGTGGTGATTGTGCGTGTTATAAAATCAGATCTAGAAACTAAGCGTGAGAAAATGAGGTGTGAAAACTTCACTTCCCTAAGAAACATCAAAGTGCACTGTAGAGGAATCATGGGATCAGTCGCTAAAATCAATGCTGGCTCTTGTAAAAGGAGTTGCCTGTGTACTTGAGGGAGAGTGTTTGCGTCTTGGTGTGTGGAGGGCTGTGCGTGTAATTACATTGTAAATTTCGGATAGGTCCTCCCCACGCCTGCTACACAAGGGTCGTGAAGATCCAGTGAGCAGAAGGGAGTGTGTCGCGTGCGTAAGGCCTACCCCATAATGTAGCTAGGGCAACTTCGATGAATCTTTTGTGTGAGTCACTGGTCTACCGTTCTTAGTGTGGTTTGACTACGTGTAACTACTCTGTCTGTCTACTCCGGTCAGCTTGCCATGTTTTCCGAAGGTGTTGCTTTATGTGTGGCTTCAGGTCGGCGTAGGGTATTGTTATGTGCACTGTATATGTAAGTGCAGCAGTGGCGGCCTTTTGATCCGCCGTATCCTTGCGCGCGATTTCCGCATGAACTGGAACTCAGAACAGGAACTACCTGAAAATGTATCGCATATGCAGAAGTACGCCAGTAAAACTACACTGAATATGTGGTTTTTTGTGAGTCTGCGTGATCACAATGCATCCACAACGCATCAAAGGTTGTAAGATTGACTGATCTTTGGAATTTCTTTTTAAGAGTGTGCATGTAGATCAATAAATTGCCGTATGCTTCTGCTGAGAAGGTAGGGGTGTGTACGCTAATGCTTCTGCAAGAATTAAGGTTAGGATCATGAGCGCCAAACGATATCATAGATGAAATTTTCGAGGCATCCACTGTAAAATTCAGCAAATTTATATGTATCTTTCGGGCAAGAAGTGTTGGAGAATCGCAATTCTCGAAACACGGTTTTATCTACTTTCATTATAGATAAATCACATGATACAGGCTGAGATTGCCATAGTGCACAATGTCAGTAATTGATTATATGAACCAGCCTATGGTGATAGCCGATGCCTCCTCTCTCTCTGTCTGTGCGATAAAGGCAGATAAACCAGATGGCCGATTTAAAAAAAGTTTGAATGGGGATGTATCTTCATGAGCAGGCCTTAACGGGCGACTATTCTGTGATGAGACGTTAAAAGCGTATTATAAATTCATGTATATTCGTCGATGTTCTAAGCACCATTTGTTGCATTCCACGTACAGGCCCTGCGCTGGGTTAGAAGAAAAATCTTCGGAGGCAAGACGAAGCCTTGTGGGCAGCACTGATATCAAGCATTTTCAGTGCTGTTTTCCTTGCACACCCGAGCGCCACACTGCCTCAGTCCAGCCGAGAACCCCCAAGGCAGAATACACACACAGGCGGAGTTTTGTCTACGCCATAGCGCTGGTATGACAGGATCTTCAGTATGTTCATAGTTTTTAAGCATTTTCGTTTCCGTTGTTTGGTAGACACTCACATTCATTCCACACCCCAATACACGTGTTCCTCTTTTACGGGAATAAAGTCACCATGTAGCTTGATCTCAGGGCTGTGGCAGATTACGCACCTCTTTGAGAATACCACACAGGCACTAAATCTGATTACTTAAAAAAAACATTATCTCCCCAGAGAGCATGTTTGATGAACGCAAGCTGAACTTGTCGTTCACATATGAACATATTACAAGATTTAAACGAGACTTGCAGATCGTTCACACAAATTGAATAAGAGATGGACGATAGTAACGCCTTCAGAGCTAAATCATCTTCACTATAAACAATGTGCAGCTCAAGACACCCCCTCAAGGAACACCATTATGCTGAACACGAACGGGTGGTAAGGCAGGCCCAGCTGTGATGCTGAGTATCCTTTCAGACATGTAATCGGCAGAAGTGCTTAACATGGTGCCATGGTCACGTCCAACAGGCTGCTCTGGGACGTGACCATGATGTCAAGATGAACGATTCGGGCCTGGCTGCAGAGTTTTTTGCCTGCTGCTGTGTGGTAACTTTCACCAGCAATTCCCCAGTTCTTTATTTCTTGGCTTTGTACACCTCAGCAATAATACTTTCCGGGAGCTTTTATGACAAGAACACGGACGGTGAACGGACAGGTCTTGCTGTGTCAGTTGACTCGATTAAAAGAAAAAGAGAATAGTTCACGTTTCTTGAAAAGCCGTTTGATGAAACAAGTCGAAGAGACACTTCGATGGGGCCTCTTTTCTAGGACTGATCACGTTTGAGAGGCGGTTTAGAAAATACCATAACATAAATTTTAAAGCAGGAAACCAGGGTACTTTCTTCTATAGCCTTACCTTGATAGCTGAGAGGTCTCAGAGCTCCCTGCCTGGTAAACAAACTGAAAGCCCATCGGCCGGAGCTTGGCCACGACTTTGGCAGCCAGCATTTGTGGTTTCTGACCATCCAACTAAAAACACGTAGTCATGGTAAGTTAGAACTTATGTTTGGGGACTCGGGGTGTACGGTGGCGGCAATACCGTCACGACGATTACTCAATCTGCCCCGTGCGGAGTGTTCAACCAAATAAAAGGGGTGGCGGTGAAATATTTATTGAAATGCAAGACGTTCCCGCTTGAAAGCGGGCGAAGGCCTTTGTACAGGGCCGCTGCAGCGACTGCGGTCCTGCGTGCCCTGTGCGACCCGTTTCGTTGGACTGTGAGGATAAGGAGGAGATACCTGCTAATACACTCACCGAGCAAAAACCAACCCCTTACCTGTAGTCTTCTTTATTGCCAGCTGCATGAAAACAGTGTTGGCAAATATTACAACGCCAAAAAAGATGCCAACTGGAGACCTCCGTGTTGACGTTATGCGAATAAAGCAAAATGAGAATCTCCTGAAGAAAAAAAAAAGATTGCCCATTTGCACGCCACATCGCACGTTAAACACTGTCCAAGGTGGTACTTCCGAAAATCAACTCCTGTATGCGACAGGTGATGATTTCCATGAGAGGAATGTATGACCATCGTGTTGTTAGCTTTTGTAGAAATATTCTGAGAAAAGATCGAGCAGAAATGAAGACTCGACACATCATTTTAACGTTTGCCCGATCTACCCTGCCGAGACAGTGAAAGCAAATTTTATTGGTTGTAAAGTACAAACCTACATTCCCAAACAGATCCGATTCTTTTGTGTAAACACTACGGCCATGGGAGACAAGCTTGCCGTGACAAGCTCGCCTGTGATAAATGCGACGAAAGATACCACTGTTCTGAAGGCTGCCAAAATAAATCCGGAAGGAACAATAGCGCAAAAGACGGGACGAACACAGTGCAAATAGATGAGAGCTAACTAAATAATTTTTTGCTTGAAGAAAAAAGTTTTATATTGATGGGAAAGAGAATTACACCACATGCAACCGGGTCATAATGGTTTTTCCAATTGAATTTTCCTAATTCAAGTGCCGCAGATGGGAAACTAATACACTTGTCGCCAGCCCTCTCTTCAAATGAAACGCTTTCAATATCTCCCTCTCAACGTTGTCACTGGAATGTGCAAGAAACTCCGTATCGTTCATTACCGGCTTGCCCTTGCAGCTCTTTAATTGGTCTGCCAAATGTCCCCTGCAGTATTGTTAACAGCTCCATTGTGTTCCCGTGATATTTTATAACAGCATTAATTTGCCCGATATAAACCCGTTTGCAATGCGTTCAGATTCCATACAAACCTACCCCGTACATTGCGTGTACTGCCGTGTGCGTTTTTTAGAGGAAGAGGTTTGCTTCGCCTTGGTCATCATTGGGCATATCTTTGCCAAGTTGCATGGTGCGCTGAAAACCACATTAACCTTTTACTTTTGAGCAACCTTCTTATACCCTGCGCCAATACGGAATCACATGCGCACTTTTCCTACCAACAGGCTTTTCGTTGTTAACGCTGTCCTTGCTTTGTGTGTGAAGAAGCGTGTCACAAACACTGAAAATCAGATGTGATGGCAATCGTGCTTTCATTAGTCTTGCTACTTGATTGTTGAAGCTGCTTTGCGATTTGCGATCACATGTCTTGCCTAGTGCTTCCTTTAAGTACGTCAAAGCTACCACTCTCTTACCAAATTTATAGACAGGCGGAGATAGCAGTATTGGTAGTTCTCTTCTCTGGTAATGCACACAATCCTGATTTTCCCTCTTGGCTAATATTCTCAGAGAAGAAGAGTTTGCAGGAGAGAGTCCAACATTATCTTCAGCGCCATTTGCGTCAACTGGCTCCGTATGACCGGTTCCTAGTTCACAATCTTCATTGCCATTTGCGTCAACTGGCTCTGTATGACCGGTACTTAGTGCACAGTTTATTGGGAGTTGTGCAGACTTGGGCGGACGGGAGCTGGAATGGTGTACGCGCCTTTTCTCTAGACACAGAATACCTTTACTACGCGATCCCTCATCAAGGCCTGTTCCGTGCTTGTCACGCTAAGAAAACAGCTATAGAAAATATCTATTCTTCTTTTATTATCAACAACACCTCTGCCATTCCCTTGGTCTTCAATCGGGACTCCTATCACTGCCTTTTTCTTTTCGAGCAAAAGTTCAACGCGGCGAACTTGTCTTTTAATGGCAATCACAGAACTTCAATCAAAGACATCGTTGCGGCTAGAAAAATGTCTACAGTTTCTTGTGATTTACCTTTTACAGCCATTAACAAAGAATCTGCAGAGAGAACCAATCTTACAGCACTTATTCACCTTCGACAGAAAACCGAATAGCTTGACTACACGAACATCACCTGCACCGCATCAACGATTCTTTTGTTAAGTCCCGTGTACTGCATACAATTACTTATTTGCAACCCCCGACATATCAGCTCTCGTCACTCGAGGAATTCCTCCTGGCCCTTTAACGTATCTCTGTGGGAATACACTCCTACGCCCTCAGCTCTACTCTTCTCGAACTCGGGATATACAATACGCTACAAGAACACACCGCCTGCCATCGCCAGGCACAACTCGAACGCCTGCTTACTTCTTCCCAAGGTAGTGCTATCCTTAACCCTTCTAACTACCCCAATTTGCAACTACCCCCCATACCACCAGAACCCCCTCGTTGTGCCACTTTCTCTCAATTACGGGTTGAGTCGGATTACTGAGTCTGATTATATGAATACTGATCGACATCCTGCTCGTCGTGCACTGCATGTTCAGGCCCTCTTTAAACGAATTTATTTTCTACTCTCCCACTGTTAGATCGTCTACTTTACTAACACCAGCGACATCCTCTCAAACTCAATGGGCAGGGCTTCATTTCTCCAACGCCCTTCTTTAGACACTGCCATGGTTTCCTTTCTTTCCCCACTTGATTCGCCCTCCCTCGAAGAATACGCCGTTGCCCTTACAATTCCTTCCCATCACAACCTTCACCACATATATCGGTGCCCTGGCCATCTTTCCTGTCCCACCTGTTCTTACTACCCATCAATCCCTCATTCTCATTGGGACTGCACCCGCCATCTATTGCCTATCCTTCGTCTCCGTCACTTCACGGAGGCTCTGGCTGTCTGACAGTGAACTAACAGAAAACTGGTAGAGCTGGAGCTCTGAGTGTATACTTCCAGGCTGCCCAGGAAGCTCTCTAGGAACATGTGCAACCGTTCAGCACAGGTATCCTGCAATACTACGTGGACCCGGTAAATTTAACACTCAAATTATGTCGTGGATTTAGATCCTCGGTGAAATAAAATTTTGTTTTTTTTCCCTCTCTCATTCTATCTCTCCCTCATATCGATCATCTTCGCTTTTTAAGTAAAGCCCCCATACCCATTCTGCACCCATACCTACCCGTCTTTGCCAATTATATCAAAAGAATCAACACTGCATTTACATGACAAACATGACACAAAACGCTACACATTGTCTTCGCATTCTTTGGCCTTGGATGTGCTTGCACTAATCAACATACACATACTTTTTTCTAGTAACCTTAATTCGTTGACAGAGTGTCTTAATCTCTATACGAAATGTAATATAGAAAAAATTGGAAAGGATTTAAAAGAAAACTCCTAGGGTTATTTTTTCAAAATTTCGGTGCACAAATGCTCCTTTTAAAATAATGGTTTCCAATAACATTTTCTATCTTCAGTTAAAAACGCAGAAACTACATGTCTATTTTCTCGGCTCACTCACTAACCATGACATGGCTATCAATCCTTCAGTGTATATATGCGCCGTGTCTACAAGACATTCGCAACACCCCAATCAAAGATCGTTGATACCGTTAGGACTCGTTTACTGTAGGACCCGTTTACTGGGCCATAAGCATTAGAATTAGTATAAACCGGTGTTTTTCATTGCATGCGACTTAATACTGGTGGTTTCGAAGGGATGTCCGCTGTTCATGTTTGGTTTTGTTGCGGGGTTTATCTTTCCGTGATATTCAACTTCTCGTCCTGGCGGACCACGACTGTGATCTCCAGTATGTAATAAATATACTAGACTTAATTGTTTCGTACCAAGCAACCGAATAGTCTATTTTATCACTTTTAACCTCTAGACCGGTATATTTTCTATTTTTAAATCATTTCCACCCTTTCGGAAAAGTGCGAGAGTTACGAAGACTTAGCGCAAAACATAGCACCTGAAAATGCATTTGCTCTTTTGTTTTTGATAGTGGGAGCTCCTTGTGCTTTCTTTCCAATCTACAAAGCTCTTAGCGAACAAGTCCTATTCTTCCACCACTCCAAGCAAGTGCAGATTCCAGTTTGCAGATTCCAGTTCTAAATGTTAATGTCAAAGGGTGCTTGCAAAAATTAGAATAAACGTTTAGCGAAAATGCTGTGACGCGAAGTTTGAACGTTTTGCGTAATTTCCGGTGTTCCGCCGCTTTTCAATGTCTGGTATTTTGCTCTGATACTATAATTTCGCCGGTTGAATTGTTCTGCAAAAATAAACCCAAAACATCCCATTATTAGTATGAAAAAGAAATGCAGGTGCTGTATGTTTTTTGTCCTTTTTTACTTTCTGTTGGGTAAACAAAACGTCTACCCCTGGCCATTGTGAGGAGGCGTGTTAAGCAGGCGAGCAGTGTCCACAGGCGAAGGAGGAGCAACGTAAAGAAGTGACACCAGGGCTTGTGAGCGTTAATAAAACAGCATATAGGGGGGTTGTGGTTTGCGACGGGAAAAGGAAAGGAAATTCCACTGGGGATATTTTAACCTCGGCAGGGAGCTCACCTGCATACAACCCAGTGCAGGGAAGGGAAGTAGAGGGGGAGTGATAGATGAAGTAGAAAGAGAGAGAGAGGAAGGTATAAAGAGAGCTGTCAGTCCTAGAAATCTGCCAGTACGGGCACATCACTCAATTCACTGCACCCCGTGCTACAGCCGCTGCGTAAGGCCGGTCGTCTACAGGAAATGAAGCAGATAAGCGACGTTTAACCACGAGAACCTTATCTAGTGAAGCGATTCTAGAGGTGTTGTTCGAGGGAATTAAAGGGCATCACATGGATATCATAGGGCTTAGCGAGGTTAGGAGAACAGGTGAAGACTTTATGGTGCTGAAAAATGGACACGGTCTATGTTACCGTGGTCTAGAGGACAGAAGAGAACTGGGCGTAGGATGTCTAGTCAATAAAAGCATAGCTGGCAACATAGAAGAATACTATAGCATTAACGAAAGGGCAGCAGGTCTTGTAATTAGACTCAATAAGGGTACAAGTTCAAGGTGGTACCGAGGCATGCCCCACATCCAGCCATGACGACCAGGTAGTGGAACGCTTCTATGAAGATGTGGAATCGGCAATGGCTAAACTAAAAACACAGTATACCGTAGTTTTGGATATTTCAATGCTAAAGTAGGCAAGCATCAGGCTGCAGACAAGGCAGTTGGTAACTATGGTCTGGGGTGTAGAATAGCACGGGGGACCTACTAGTTGAGGTTTCAGAACGGAAACACCTACGCATAATGAATACCTTCTTCTGTAAACGGGAGAGCCGGAAGTGGACGTGGAGGAGCCCAAAATGGGGACCATAAAAATGAAATAGACTTCCTATTATGCGATACCCCTGGCGTTGTGAACGATGTGGAAGTGCTCGGAAATGTAAGGTGTAGTGACCATCGTATGGTAATATCTCGAAATAAGCTAGATTTGAGGTGGGGACCGTAACAAGCTAGTACGAAAGAAGCCGAATAATGAGGTAACAGTAAGGCGTAAAAAAGAAGAATTAGGATCACGCTGCAGAACCGATACTCAGGTCTTACCAAAGAAGCCGAGCTTACGACACCGGAAGCCAGCAACAACCTTATAAGCATTATCATGGAGTGTGCAGTAGAAGTCGGGGGCAACAATTGCTAGACAGGATACTGGTAAATGTTTCCAGGAGACGAAAGATCTAATTAGGAAAACGGTAAACCATGACAACCTCCACCCCAGCTCACAAAATAGAACTAACGTGGCTTTCTAAGTTAATCAATAAGTGTAAGACAACTGACACGTGGAAGTATAATATGGATAGGATAGAATACGCTGTAAAGAACGGAGGTAGCCTGAAAGCAGTAAAGAGGCATCTTGGCGTGGAGAAAAATCAGATGTATGCACATAAAGACAAGCAAGGCAATGTCATCACAAATAGGGATAACGTAGTCACAGTGGCCGAGGAGTTATATAGGAATCTGTACAGTAGCCAGGACATTCAGGGTAATTGCCGAACGAGAAAGTAGATCAGAGGAGATAGACAACCCACCAGTAACGACCGAACAAGTAAGGAAGGCTTTGAAAAGAAATGAAAGGGGGCAAAGCACCTAGTGAGGATCAGATAACAGCAGACCTCTTGAAGGATGGAGGAGAAATTGTACTTGAAAAACTGGCAAACCTGCATACACAATGGCTAATTACCGCAAGCGTACCGGAATCTTGGAAGAACGCGAACATCATCCTAATCCATAAGAAAGGTGACATGGAGGACCTGGAAAAAACAGGCTGATCAGCTTACTGTCAGTCGTCTACAAGGTTCTTACAAAGGTAATCGTTAACAGAATTTCTGCAACCTTACATTTCAGTCAACCTAAAGAACAAGCAGGGTTCCGTGAAGGTTATTTAACAATAGACCATATTCACACGATCAATCAGGTGATAGAGAAGTGCGCTGAGTATTCTGAACCCCTATATATAGCCTTCATGGAATATGAGAAAACATTCGACTCGGTCGAAATCGTAGCAGTATTCAGGCATTACGGAACTAGGGAGTAGATGAGCATTATGTAAAACTACTAGAGAATATCTACAATGGGTCCACAGCTACCAGTCCTCCTCCATAAGAAGAGCAGTAAAATACCTATAAGGAAGGGCGTCAGACAAGGAGACACAATCTCTCCAATGTTATTCACAGCATGCTTACAAGAAGTATCAGAACGTTGGATCGGAAAAGAGATGGGAGATAAGGGTTAATGGTCAGTAACCTCAGTAACCTCAGATCAAAGGGTCAGTAACCTCACATTTGCTGATGACCTTGACCTGCTAAGTAACTCGGGGGACGAATTGCGAAGCATGCTTCCGCACTAGACGAACGGAATAGAACCGTGGGCCTGAAAATTAATATGCAGAAAACTAAAGTAATCATCAATACCCTGGGACAGCACAACAGTTTGAGATAGGTGGCGAGGCAGTGGAAGTGGTAAGCGAATATATCTACTTAAGACAAGTTGTGACCCCAGATCCCAACCATGAGGCAGAAATAATTAGTAGGATCCGAATGGGGTGGGGTGCATATGGCAGACATTCTCAGATAATGAATAGCAGCCTACCATTGCCCCTGAAGAATAAGTGTATAACAGCTGCATCTTACCGGTACTCACCTACGGGGCAGAAACTTGGAGGCTCACTAGGAGGGTTCAACTTATATTGAGAACGACTCAGAGGGCAATGGAGAGGAAAATGATAGGTGTAACATTAAGGGACAGGAAGAGAGCGGAGTGGGTCAGGGAACAAACGCGTGGTAAGGACATACTGGTGGAAATTAAGAAGAAGAAATGGACGTGGGCAGAGCATTTAATGCTGCAGGCAAGATAATATATGGTCATGAAGGGTAACAGAGTGGATCCCTAGAGAAGGCAAGCGTAGCAGGGGGCGGCAGAAAGTTAGATGCACGGATGAGATCAACAAGTTTGCAGGGACAAATTGGTCACAGTTTGCACAGGACCGAGGTAATTGGAGAATATGCGAGAGGCCTTTGCCCTGCAGTGGGCGTAGATAGGCTGGTGATGATGATGATGATGATGATGATGAAGTGAAGACTTCCCGTTGGGTTGCTGCAGTCTCCTTCGAGAACAGAAGGTCCTCTCCATGCCGGCGCTGAGAAGGCCTCGACGCTGGAGCGCTCGCTGGAGCCCTTATCTCGGCCTCGCGTGGTGGGGGAAGAAGCAGAGTAGGCGCTCGATCGTCTCCAGTTCGGAACAGTCCGCACATGTAGGGGAAGTCCTTGCGCCCGTGTCGGTGTAGACCGCTCGCCACATTGCAGCAGTTGAGCCGCATGCGAAGAAGCAGGCTGCAGGCGTCCCTGCTGATGCGTGCGGGCCAACGGTCTGGGCGTCAGGCCGCTCACGACCCGAGGGTCGTGGTGCATCGTCTGCATCATGCCGTCCAGGGCAGTGCGGGCGTCGGCGAATTCGGTGCCGACTTGGGAGACTGGGCTGCCCTCTTGGTGGGCCTCCCTGGTGCGGGCGTCGGCGTCTTCGTTGCCCAGGATGCCACTGTTGCCCGGCAGCCAGTGGAGCCGCAGGTCGCAGCCTCTTGAGGCCAAAGTGCGCAGCTTGGTGGCAAGGGAGCGCTCCGGTAGCCGCTTGTGTTGGTGGGTTGATCGGCCGTGTGCAGCCGCAGCAGGGCAGTCCTGGAGTCCGTGGGGATGACCGCTCCTGCGTGGTTATGGGACCCCTCTCGAGGCCGATGTCAGCGGTCAGGTGCAGCGCTGCCAGCTCCGTCCGTGTGGAGGAAGTGGGCAAGGGCAGGCGGCAGCAACGGCTGGCTCCCAGCTGAGGCACCACGCACGCAGCCGCCCCGTCGCACGTGCTGTGTCTGACGGAGCCGTCCGTGAAGAAGAGATGCAGGTAGCTCCTCAGCTCGTCCTGCAGCAGGGCGGCCGCCTCGTTGCGGATGGCCTGGGGTGGAGTGGTCCGCTTGTTGCAGATCCCGCGGAGGGTCGTGGAGATCTTCAGGGCGTCCCCGGTGTCTCGTGGTGGCGGCTCCAGACAGGGTCGGTTCGGAACCTCGATGCCCTCCTCGAAGATAGTGAGCAGCGCACCCATGTGCGAGTTGGGTCTGAGGATGTCCGTCATTGCACCCGTATATTGGTTTGATATTTTGTTTCCTAGTTAACTCAGTCTAAATGCTTGACAGTATCTGAGAGTTGTGTCGTCAAAACTACCCTTTCTATTTTTCACTTACCCACGTTCTCGATTTAGTGCTTGTAGTTTAAAAAAAAAGACGCTGGGAATTTGTGAATACGACTCATACAGTTTACGAGGCGCTTATAAAAACGACACTTTGTTTTTGTTTGGAAGGATTAATTTTTCAAGAGGTAATCTTGTTCATAAGAATAACTTTCCTGAAAGCCTATGGAAGCACTGTTGTTTGCTCGTAATTTAAAATTACGCTGAAATTCTGTGATGAAGAATCTTTTTGTAGAATAACAAACTTTGTAGGCTGCTTAAGTTGTCACACTTGTATCATAACTGAACAATTTGTTCTCCGAACAAGCAAGCTCACTGCCGGGTAGCTAAAATATAGAGTTTATTTTTTATCAGACATTTCACCAAAGATAGATTATACAATTGGTTTTTACCTATTCTTGGGTGCATACAATGCTTCAAGCTACGCCCATCCAGTTGGTTTTGCAACTAATGTTTCAGAGCTGAGCGATTATATGGAACCTGCGAGAATTAAAAAAAAAATAAGATTTCTGCTCCGTTCTACGAAAGCCCGATTTCCCTGTCAAATCAAACAATCGAGCTAGCTGCGAATAATTAATGATTTAGGCTTTGAAAGAAGCTTTTTACACAAAAGTCGCCCTACTTATATCGCAGAATACGACAATTAACCCCGAAAAGCCGCATGCATGCATGCAATTCTCAGAAATTCTGTACCCGCACGGGTCACGGGCATTAAAGGACACTGAAGTGATATGTAAACATTGCGGGATTACTAGCGCAAATTGTAGTCCGGAGTCCCCAGGCCATGTTTCGACCACTCTAGGGCGCGTTTACGCGATTTATTTAGTAGAAAAACTAATTCGAAAATGCTGTCCTCCTCTCGTTACGCTCGCCCATTTTCTGTGGCGTTTTTGTGTGACGTCAGGAGGGGATGAGCTGGGCAATTGGCTGCGCTACTGCACGGCTCCCCGGCCGACAGAGTCAGTCGGCCCAGCGTTTCGTCCTCCGCTGGCCGCCGGCGGGTCGTCGCAATCAAGGAGGTTAAAAAAAAATTACTTGGTCGCAATTCGTTCGCTTAGTTGAAACGAAGCCAGGACACGTTTGGTGAATGGAAGAATGTGCCTTTCTTTACTTGGTTTGTTGTACACTGTATCTAGCTCCAAGTCAAGGGTCGCTTCACACAAGCGCTGCACAAGCGCACATGCGACGCTTCGCTGACTGGTACGGCCAGTAGGAAAATATAAGGCCTCTTGAGGCGGGAGAAGAGTCAGCGAAGTCAATATAGGTACTAAGGAAATAAAATCAACCTGATATTTTTACCGTACAGCGTAGAACTAGGGCGCGGGAAGCATTTTTTTGCGCTGGGCGAAACAGCACAGCGGTCAGCAGCACGACTACGCATCTGCGAACGCTTTCCGTCTACGAAATGTAATTGCTAGACGTGAGCTACCGTGGAAACTCGGGCGACGCTAACTGCACGAGCGCAGTACAACAAATAGTCACCTAAGCTGCTTGAAATGCCAAAACTAAATAAAAGTGTAAACCGGTTGTACAAAATATATACCCTAAATTAGCAAGGCCTTCGCGTCCCGCTCCGTGGCTCAGTGGTCTGGGGCGCTAGGTTGTCACCGCAAATGTTTTGCAAGTCACGAGTTCGAATCCCCGCGGGTGCGTGCTTTTTTTTGTAAGTTAACTTTTTTGTTTTCCCGCCGATGTTTTCTATACTGAGTTCACCTTTTTTTGGGCCGCAACGTTCATGGCTAGACGAACTAGTTCACAAAACGCGCGCAGGCTGGCACTGGCGCGCTAGCGAGTTCTCGTTGGCGTGCTGTTGCCATAAGCACCGACAGCTTGCAGGCAGTGGGCACAGGCCAGAATGAACAGACCCTTGCCTGGTGCGAACACGCTTTTACGATACAGGCATGAGGGAGGCAAGCTCCAAATATTGGGGAAAAGCGCATGACATTTGGGAGTCTGCGGGTACGCGGAGGGCGTTCATGCACTGCGTAGGTCTCGGCTAGTGAATGCTACGACTACAAGCCGTCCTGGGAGGCTTATCTTGTGCATTTTAACAGCCGACAACATGGCCGAAGCGCGGTACGATGATTACTGAGATATTGAGAATGCCCATCCAACAACGCCATTGGTTATGTTTACAGCACCGAAACCGAAACCGAAACTTGTTTGATTGCTAACCTTGGGAATCGTCCAATCACACGGCGCCCCTCCTCCCAACGTCCACAGCCTTAGTTGGTGCGGGCCGCCGGAAACCGCGCATGGTAGTTTTTTCTTCTTTCGCGCTTTGTAAAATATTTACCGATTTGTCGACCGGATAAACGATGAAAAGTGTGCTAATTAGAGCCAGTCTACGCAGTGCAGCAAAAACGGGAGCTTGACAAATTCACTTCAGTGGTCCCTTAATACTGTCACTGCAAAAACAAGCCTGCAAATGAAATGTTTAAGACTGTCAGACGATCTATTAGTAGGCCCAACACAAATTTGTGGTCACTTTTATACCTGTGTTCTGCGGAGTAAATCTCTGAATAGCCTTAGAACATTTCTAATGTTCAAAGGGTTCTCGCAAAGCAGCTTTGCTTGGCGCTAAAAAATGAACTCAAAACAGGCACATGCATTTTGCAGTAGCTTGCAATACCTGATTAGCGCCGGTAACGTGTATGTTTTTAGGTAAAATGACAATAAAACTTTCGAACGTGACGGAGGACAATGTTTGGGGCACTAGTAAAGTGTACCTATTTTGTGGCGAAAGAGCAACGAGGCCTAAATAGCACCAGCCCAATTGTTCCATGTTGTAGAATTAATATGCTCCATGCACCAGCCCCATTGTTCCAGCCCAATAGCACCAGCCCAATTGTTTCATGCAGAATTTGGGAGACACATCGGTCAAAACAGATTTTCGGCCCTGTTAGACCGACTGAAAATGTTTGCGGGGAGACCGATTTAGGTTGGCCTCGCAATCTGTCGGACCGGCGCCCTCTTGAATTCTTTGTTTGTCTGAGCGCTGTAATAGTCATGTTCTGCATGTGTTCTCGACGTAGGAAACGGCTCAGAATTTTTCAGCTGCGATGATCCGCTGAAAATACCTTTTTCGAGATGGCGCATTACCGCTCTGGGTGAAATAAGTTCCACCAGGTGCATGTTGTGGGTGATGGTGTGGGCTACCCCGCATGCGCAGATGGCTTCAACGGACAAAGAAAGGCAGTCCTGTAATGAATAGTGCATTTAGCACGAGCGCTCTGTACGCGACGCCCCAGGCACGGTCTGTCCAGGAGGCATCACGCTGACCTCCACGCTTTTGGATGACGGTGTTATGACATTCGGGTGTATTTTTTTAGGTAAGTAAAAAAGCCCATGTGGTGTGTTCTCTTTGCAGGTTTTAAATTAAAGGGCTCCCGCATTTAAATGAATGGCATAGTTGTGTTTCTTTGGGGTAAACTCGTGTGCAGCATGTCACACCGCCACGTACTCTTCAAGAAGGCCGGAAAAAATATTCCGTGCTTGAAGTTCTTGCTGCTTTTTAGCACTTGTATTATCATGCCCGGTCCTTGTCACGCTGATATTTAACGGCGATAAGTCGGTTGTTATTCGCCAGGTCAGAACTGTAAGCGTAGCTTCGGACACAAAAGGGCGATAAAAGGTTCTCCAGTTTCCGTTTCTTCGCGCGGGAAGCAACATAACGGCGCTGGTTTTTTAGTGTTTGACGTGCTTGCTTTCTAGCTTTTGGAAGGTATTTGCGTCATCAATGCTAGTCAAGGCTGGTCTCGCGGCTTTTCTGGCGTGCGCCGCAATTTTTTATTTTGTGTGGAAGCATGCTTTAAGCTATTTTAGCAGTACAAATGCGACAGGCTTCGTGCGGCCGGTCTTTTAAAAAGGGTATTTGGATGTAGTCTTGGGATTAGCCATTGCCTAAAATCGCGAACTAAATTTGGAGTTTGGCTCCAAGCTGGAAGTATGGACGAGGTTCTCAAGACAGTTTAACATATCACGGTTAGTGCTTCTGCAACCGTCCAGCCTTAGCGTGAAATAATAGGTAAACTGGCACCCTTGCTGCTAACTTGGATGGAAGCAGCACAGACAACACTCCTCTGCTCTTCTACGTGTTTGCTCTTCTCTGCATGCGGTGTTGTTAGCGCTGGTTTTATCCAAGACGCATTTCCAACGTCAAAGAAATGCTGTCAACTCCACATCCAAGGCTTCATCAGACCATCTTTTATAAATGTCAAGCGTTTTCTTTGGTTCAAACATCTGCAGAGGTGAAGAAGGTGCGTGTGCGTCTAATCAGGTGGGACATGTCCCGTTTGGGCGAGCAGAAAAAGCTAGCGGCTGCACACTTCTTACGAAGCAGGGGCGAATAGCTCGCGCGTTTCTTGACAAACACCGTCACGAGAAAACGAGCAGCCGTGCGTAACAGAAGCGAGTGCCAACCGTTGGGATGACAAAAGTTAGGAGACGACGACACTAAGAAGCGTGAAGCTTAGTTATAAAAATTAAAGCCGTTCCACTAAACGTGAAAGCTGCAGTAAGTGCAGAACAGTGATTCCCCATAATGGGCTGTAGCACCGGTATCTGCTCACTGCTACCACCTATCACGCTCTGCACCACCCTGTGTTACTTCTGTCTTGATGAATGGGTCATAGGTATCACCAATGCAATTCAAATGTTTCGCTTTCGCAGTACTGGCGCATGCACCCACTGCCTGAAAAGCGGCAGTAGTTCTGTCCTTTTTGTGCTTGCTTTTCAGCTCGTACGTTCCGGAGCCGGCGGCGCCTTGCTGCGGAGTTTGGAACGAATTTTTTTGCACTCCCACTTTATTTCGCTTACTATCGTAAAAACCAGCCCAATAAGCGTGTTTAAGTTTCCAACAGTTTTGACTGTATAAACTCCTTAATTCTCGAAGCCTATGAAGGATGCTGTTACGATGGTACGCTGGGTTCTACTTGGGTCCGTTATCTGGCTGCGCCGCATCACTCCGGCAATCGAGCATTATCCGTTAAGCGTTACAGCGCGCTACGACGACAAGGCGAGCCCCTACAGTGCTGCACTTAAACGTAATATTAAAGTAGTCCTCGGGCGTCAGTGTGCCACAAGGCGCCGTTGTGTGAGAGCTCACCGGATCAAAGCAAGCAAATTCCGGAATGAAGCTACAATTATATAAATATTATGGGTCACGTGCTAGCGTTGACTCCGGCGGCTCGAGAAAGGGAAACAGCGAGGGAGCGATGTCAGTGGGCGTGGGCTTGCGAAGGTTGGCTGAAGGACGTCATGTCGTCTCTTAACGTTTTTTTCCCCTCAATGGCGCCAAAGGCCATTCATGCGTCGCCATTTGTGACGGCAGAGCGGGGGAACACCGTCTGCGCATGCGCTCCCGGCGCTGGCTTGTGGGAAAGCCCGTGTTCTCAGTGGGCTGTTTTGGATGTTTCTACTCCACTTCGGTTTTAAAACTCCTCTGTCGTATGCAACATTTGCGCACTTGGATTTGCAGGGATTATCATCGTTTTTTTTCATGGTACGGTTCCAGTGTGTTTTGTAAGTGTTTGCAAGTTTGAGTTTGTGTGATGTCGCACCTTGCGTGCTGAATCTAGCTTTTTTACGGTTCGTTTTTCCAAATGAACCTACCATTAAATTGTCACCGTGTTCAAGCCAGCGACAGACGGATGCAAAGAGAGCCGGTACAGGATTTTCTTCAGAAATTTTATTGTCTTTTCGCAAAAGTCATTATTAATCAGAATGAAAGAACAAATCATATATTCCAGCATTTGCTAGTGTGTTGCACTGAATTCAATAAATGTTTGGCGTGATGGTCCTTCAATTTTTATGAATATTGTGTAACGTATGGAATGAGGCCGATGCGTTGTATTTGGTCGCGCACTGCAATTTTCATACACGTGATAGTCGTCTGTCAGACTTCCTGGATGCCGCTGTAATAATAAAAAACAGGATAATAATGGTATCCCATGACCAGATATAAACAGATATTTTGAAAGGTGCTTACAAGACATCTTTTCAGTTATACACCTACAAAGACTATTTTACGCCTCCTTTATAGTCCCTGTTATAATACAGATTTTTCTGCGTTTGCCTAACCGGTTTTAGATCATCTAAAGGCGGTATATACAAGCCGGAAATTAGCCGAGATGTAGAGACATCTTCACAACGGGGCGCGTATTTCCCGAGTTATTTTGTAGCCATTTTTGCCTAGGATCTGCGCACCATACACGCTTTGTAAGCTTTTGTGCTAGCTGCGGAACACTAAACCCAGCCAAGGGACATCAGATCGAGAGTGCAACTACAAATTCAACTTAGTGAACATATAACAGGCGACAAGACAAGTTGTGCGCTCGCTTCAAAACACCGTACTTTGTGCGCCAACGGCAATGGGTGCGCCAAGGAGCTGACGACGACCAGGTGGAAAGGTCGGGAAGACTGACGAGCTGCGAAGAGTGTGCCCGGGATCACCATGCCTCTCTCTATCCCGGGAGGGTCAGGAGGGAGCGGGAGCTGTCATCGCGATGCCCGAGCTTGAGAGCGACGGCACCAGAGGGAACAGCGGGAGCACCCAGACGCTCCTGTCGAAGTCGAGAAGACCCAGGTCCACAGCTAGGCAACCACTGAAGGCCACTGCCATTAACAGGTATGGCTGGGCAGCGGGAGTTCCCATCGTTCTCGGTAGCAACAGCGACTTACCCAGGCGATTTCTCTTTGAGCTAGCTGACCCTTGGCTTCGAGGAAGCGGTGGGCTGTTTTGGAGATGTGTCCCCGTCGATTTACTACGGCACGCTGCTTGCGAATATATAAGCACTGTGATGGCGTCCTCACTAGAAGTTGGGGATACGGCAATACCGATTTCCTCCTGCGGTTTCCGTCTGTGTTGTACGAACGGTCAAGAAGGTCATTCTTGCCTTGTTGAATTTGTTACGGCATACTGCATGGGCGGGCCGATGAACATACAAGACGCGTCAGTGTACCTTGTAGTCGGGGTTTTGGCCATACTTTATGTACATGACCGTGGCTCGTACGATTCGGCGACCTGATTGTAAAGTGGGTACATGGGCCATGGTAGTGGCGTTACACTTATGCTCTGAATAATTAGTAGGGAATCCTACACTTGTGGTATTTTATTGGCGGCGTTGTATAGGTAAAGTTCTTAGGGTTGCTCGGCCTATTGGCATTTCTTTTGTGATGTATGATGGGCTTCCTCTATCTCTTCGCAGGTTTTGTGTAATCCAAGTTGAAAGTAGTCTTTGTCAACGTCTAGGAGGGCAGTCATATGGCAGTCCTATAGGCTTGGTGGGTAGAAATATTTATTCTTGCCTTCTCATTTTTTTTGAGAACCAAGTACGGTGCACCGTAGGCGATCCGGCTGAATAGCATTGCATGTACATGCGCAAGGTGCCCTTCTCTTGCAATTCAAAGTGTCGAATTGATACTCGGTGTATTAAGTGAACCAATTGAACTGAGCGTTATTTGTATTGGGGCTATGGTTGGAGACCCGAATCTGTTTTGGGGGATTGTAAATCCCAAAATGCGCAGATGGGTACCTGTGGAATTGGTTTGCGTGCTATGTGTAGTTCCGGATCCGGGATGTACCGCTTTCGTCGTCGACTCATCCCACTACTGAGAGCAAGGAGTGATGACTTTTCGGATGCGCTTTCGACACCTCTAGCCAGCCGTCAAATGTGGGTCTCTTCTATAGCTGTTTTCATGGCATCTTGCTGCTCTCTTATGAATCCTGTGGGGCTTCGAGAGGTTGAGGTCACCTGCCTACCTTACGTGCCGGAGATACGGGATGTATTCCAGAGGAGGGGAAGGTCCTTCATTGCTATGTTGAAAAGAAGCTGCGATATAAAGATCACTGACGATGACCCTGGCGATTGTCCTGAATGTCGTCGAGCGAAGGTGACCGGGGATCCCTATATTGCTGTGCGTCCGGTAAACAATTGGCGACGTAGTTGTACAACCTTTGCCCTCAGTTGATAGAAATTAGTTCTTTAAGGATGGCTTCATGCTGAAATTATCAAAGGTGCCCTTGATGTTCCTGGTCAGCATTCACCGGTTGTGTGTATCTCTTCCTTCAACTCCAAAGAATGTGCTGTTGGGGAATGTGGGGGCGGATTCCATACATGGAGTTGGTGGAAGTGCCATTATCTTCAATGTAGAGGGAGAGGCAATTTTGAAACCATATGTCGTTGAACCTTTCCAATACAACAAGTAAGGAAATTGATCACAGATTAGTAGGGGGTTAGCGGCTTTCTAGGTTTGGGTATCAAAGTATCATCTGCTTGCTTTCTCTGAGGAGGAAAATTTCCGGTTGTCCAATGTTCATGAGTGAATTCGAGAAGGGCCTCTAGACGCTGGGGCATAAAGGTTTCGAAGTAACTTGTTTGGAATCCTGTCTTTCTTGGGCGTAGTATTTCTTGCTAACTTCGCACCGCTGCTGCGATTTTCCTAGGGTAAAAATGTTGGGAGCACCGGTGTATGGCTGAAGAGGAGACGGATTAGTTGTAAATAGATCTTGCCACGGTTTCTTGATTTTCATCCAGATCTTTCGTGCTGTCATATTGTTATAAGACGGTTTAGTTTATAGGCTGTGGTTAATTTGCTTTCCTTAGTGCCCACTTATATATGAAGGAGATGCCTCGTCCATCTGGTGCTGAGTGTGCCTTGCAGGTTTTTTCGCAGCAATCGACCAATGTTCTTGGATACGTTTACATGCGTAGTCTGCTGCTTCTTGCGTTATTCGAGCTATTTTGAGCCGTAATTTCAATTCGTTCCTGGAGTTTCTATCGATTTTTACCCTCGCCTGGCCTTCCAAAGGCGCAGTAGGTCGGCATCTACGGCAGGGACAATACTTGCTGAGCGGCAGTGTTTATGTTTGCTTTTGTGCAGCTTTCAAGATTTCCTCGGTCCACTTTTCAAAGTCATAAATGGGTTCATTGAAGGTGTTTCTTGGAATGTTTCCCAATCGGTGACTCGGGAAGTTCCTATTCTCTTGGTGGGCTATTGCGATGCGGAGGTTCCAGTTGAGTGACATAATGGTCACTGCCGAGTGTTTCTTCTAAGCATTTCCAGATATCTTCAATGCCGTACACACTAAAAATTTTTACGCCCAAAAGGGTGCTTCAGCTTGTCGCCGCAGGAGCACCCTAAAAACTGAATATTTTACGCCCTTTAGGGGTGCTTGGATTTTGTCGCCGCAGGAGCACCCTCTGTGAAGCACCCCAGAAGACAGGTGCCTTATAAACACCCTTTTCCGCCTAAAAGTATCCTAGGGTGCTACTTAGCACCCCAATCTGTAGGAGCATCTTCTGCAAAAGCACCCACCTAAAGGGGTACAAAACGGGTGCGTCATCCTCGGTTCACAGGTGCAGCAGGTGTGAGACCACATATTGCACAATATCACACACGATTATGGTATGAAACATTCGTGCTTCCAAGCTCGGTTCTGTGAGACATTCCATTGAAGCTCAACATCAGCTGATAATTTCCTTGAACTTGTGTCACCGATTGTTAAAACATCAATTAAAAAGTCAGGAGCCACATCTCAGTACAGTTATAACTTTAGAGGTAGTTGATTACCCAAACTTCGTAAAAAACCAATTATATGTTCACTTTGCCGAAACTGCAGTACACATCCTTCGAGATTCACTGCAGAGCCTAACCATGCTGTGCAGTGAAAGCAATTAGGTGTGCAACACTTCAACCACACAAAACTTCCTTGAACCTTAAAACCCTTGGCTTCTTAGTATTGCATCAAACTTCCAATCAAGGTAGCTACCTGCAATGTTTAGTGCCTTATTCTTGAGCTGAGCAGGAAGGTTCAATATCAAGGAAGACCAAATGCAAAATGTATAGTTTCCTCCGTAATGCGGCTCATAATATAGTTCCCTCCGTACTGCGGCTCATAATCTACTTATAAAAGTTGGGTACCCAAGCCATTTATTTTCGTTTGCATTATTCTTTTGCTTTACGGAAAAATATTCATATGGTACAGCACTTGCAAGGTTTGGTGGTATTTGGAGTTTTATAAACATACCTTTAGACTAAATGACCCCACATAGCAATAACAAGAACTGCAAACATCACAGAACAATGCATACAAGTTCCCTGGTGAAGCCCATGGTTGAAATGTAATGCCATTGTTCAGAAAACATTATTTTATCATGAGGCTAGCTTGTACATGGTGCCTTGCATTATGTCCCTGCCGGTGGATGTGGGGTCATTTGTCACTGTTGCAAATGAAAAGCCAACAGCCAGGGCCCATTAGTTTTGGCTAGTATTACGAGGTGCCTCACGGTAAGCATTCTACGTCGATAGACTTTTTTAGAGTTGACTAGAACTGAAATCAGCAAAAGATTCTCTACAAAACATTCATTCTATCCGCAGCTTTAGGGTTTGCTAATTTCCATAGTTGGGTTTCTTCTGCCTTTCTTAAACATTTTTCTTTTGATAAGAAGGTGCACAACCAAAAGCAAAAAGCTTTTCTGTAAAGCTTTGGTAGCTATATAATTGTTACAAAATATTTTACTCTAAATATCGCAGCTTAAACTGAGAATATTTGCATTTAAAAACATTAAAGAAGTTTAAATTGATCATAAATTTTTAGCTGTTTTTACGCAAAAACTGTACATGGGATATGAAGTGCACCACAAGGAGGGCTTTGGATTAGCTTTAGCAAATTTGGGACATTTAAGGTGCACTGAAATCTCTACACATGCGCTTTTTCACTTTCTGTATCCACCAGGAAAATGGCTGCCAATTTAGACAGCGATTCTAAATAGTAGTTGACGTGCATTTTAAAATAATCACAAACATTATAGCCACAAAATTAATTTTTACAAGTTGTAGACATTGCCCGTTACACCAGACATTGGACTACACTGTCAAGAGCTTTGACATCTACAATGACGTCTACAAAGCAGGCTTATACTGGTAGAATGTTTCATACCATAATTACTGTGTTCAGAGCTCACGTGTGAAGTATGGATACTGCTGCTTCAGCAAGAACCGAGGATGAGCACCCTTCCTGGTTCTGAAAAAAAAATAACAGAGGAAATGCCTTAAGCAGGATTCTGAAACGGGGTTGAATGAAACAAGAATGAACAAGAAATTCTTTCAAAACATGTAAAGCAATGCAAACAAATATTTATTTCAACTTATTTCTACAAAAGACCACCTCATGAAGACTGGTGGTGGGGTATTGGCTCAAAAAAAAAAGCAGAGAGCACTTATACAAATGCTACAGGGAGCCTTCGCAGCCAACAATTGTTTGAACACACCTAAACTAATCACTGTTCAACAAACTCATAAAAAATGTTTGAATGCATAAAAAACCAGTGGTAAACACAGGAAACAGTTAAAACAGAATGACGGCACAAGTTTGTCCCGTCGTTCTCTTCTGTGTCCTGGGTTTTCCTATGGTTTTTCATCCATTCAAACATGTACCAGCTAGCCCAGTCCAACGCCTTGGTATCATAAAAATATGGATAGTCAATCCTTACACAAGTTGAAAAAAAAGAAAGTATAAGTAGGTGACAAAATTAAAACGACAGCAAATTGGTTGGCTTTTAATTTTAAATGATAATATAAAAAATAATGGCATGAATGAAAGTGAGCAGCACGCGAAGTACCTTGTTGCTAGCCCGACATTCCACTTTGAAGCAAAATGTCCGCTTTCAACACTACATAGGCTAAACATGCAATGAGGCATTCCTTTAGGCACACAAAATATACCATAATTGTTAAAAAAGCTACGAATTAGTTGAAAAAACCTGACCACGACAAATTGGAATTAGTGACTAGATACAGTTTCAGAAATACACAGCGACATCATATAAAAATATATGGTTCCCATACAAAGATTGATCATAACAAAATTCAGGACATTTATCAGACTGGCATCAATGTGCAAAGCAGCTTAATGAAGGAAGACGGTCTTCACTAAAAACATGTTAATATTGGGAGCTCATGTGCTTCCCTGCAAGTTGGGTGTGTAAACCCACTGACATCTTAACTAACCCGCCTGAATCATCACTTGATAGACATTGAGGAATTTTACGAATTGGTTTATTGTAGCCAGCTGTCTAGTTTATTTCCCTATTTTTCTTGGCATTTCGTGTCTAATTCTAAATTTGGTGACTAGATAGCTTTTACTATGGTCATGCACTGGTGACAACGAATGTTTGATTTTACTTTAAAAAAATTTCAGTTTTGTTTTATTGCTCACCAGCCAACGATCTGAAATATCAGAGGGCTTAAAACGTATGTTGGCATTTCCTTCCTGCAGTGTAGTACAACTAATCATGACTTTTACCATAATTTGTTCACAAATCGTAATATGTGGAAAGTATTCAGCTTAATGAAAATGTCATTTCAGAAGCATGCACAATCAACAAGGCCTCAATGACTCTCATGACGTGGTCCACTTGTTTCTGTCACAAATAACCTGAGTGCAGACACATTCCACCGAAGACGAAGGTAACATGCCCTCTTGGGTGATGAATATTTAAAAGCCTTACGAGTAAATTTGCTGCTGAGCACGTGAAATTGTGGCATTAAAACAAAAGATCCCTCTGCGGCATCTTTCACTTGGAGGAGCGCTTGACCACAAACTTTGAGAAGCTGGAAAATGCTCCATGAACCGCTCCAGCCAGCAGAAACGATGCAGGACACAAGTTGGTAGGCGGACCGTTGGCATCCTGCGATTGTGAAGATATTTCTGTTTAGTAGATGCTCTTCTTTTTGTACCACTGTTTATTTCACCTTTAACAAGCAGCTGAACTCCTTAACGTTCGCATAATAAAATGCTGCAATGCGGAACAGTTAGCAGGGTTACCTCAATTTTGCTTTTCTACGAATTAACACAATGTAGGTAATCTGCACACAACTACAATTTTCACCTACTTCACTGCTAACATCAGCGTTTGACTGCTCAAGCACAAATACAGGTTAGACATGTGAGCAATCTGCTAAACGTATCCCCACAAACTGAACAATCAGGCATCAGAAATCGGCAAGGAAGGAGGTGTCACGTTTAAATGGCACTTTTTTGTTCAAAAACATAAACAACACCTGGAAGCTTGAAGCGTGAGAGGGGGTCTTTCACGCTGACAATGTCAGAACATAGCTTGCTAGTGGGCACCTGCACGATGTGCACAATGTGTTTCTTGAAAATGCGTGCGAAAGTTTGATTGATGTGTAGGACGAGAATTGCAGCACGTTTTGACACAGGCCTGTGGACGCTTCTGCCTGCTAATGTCAATGTGGATTCTTGCTAGTCGCCCTCTTCGCTTCTTTCTGAATATAATGCTTTAGGCATTATATTCAGGACAACGACTGCATCAAAACGTGCAGCAATTACCTACGTCCCACACATCGGTGAAACTCTCGCACACATTTTCAAGACACGCAGTGCATACATTGTGCATGTGCCCACTAGCAAGCTGCGTTCTGACATTGTCCAGCGTGAGAGACCCCCTCTCACGCTCAAGCTTCCGGGTATTGTTTATTAGATTCCATGCGCTGAAATGCAAATCAGTGTACATTGGCGAAACGGGCAATCTGCACAGAAGATTAATGCAGCACTGGAAACGAAGTGAACAAGGGCCATGCAAAAACAAGTCCACTGGCAGAGCACCGTGAGAGGACGGGACACGTGGTCGACTGGAACAAGACAAAATTACTGACAACTGAGTGCAATCTATCAAACGATTACTGCTCGAGTCCCTCATTGTTCAGACGACGCCCAACATTATCAACATAATGGATGGCAATCTGCACCATATCTATGCAAACTCATTGCGCCGCGTAATGCCCAATATATAGCTTCGTTTTCCACGACACATGCTCACCGTGAACAAGCAACAAACCGTTTAAATGGCTTTCTTGACTTGGTCAGTGACCTACGTTTCATCACTGCAATAATGCTTTACCTGCCTACACGGCATTCTGTCAAACACTGGACTACACCACATGAGCCATTGGCGTTCTTAACCTGCACCAGAGTATATAACCTTTCACTACTGCTATGAGATAGACCCATAAACACACTTCAATATGGCCTTTATATTTAGCTCTTGGAAACATTATGTATAATTTTACCTTTAAGTTGCACCTGCTACAGCAGCTGGTACTATACCAAAAACATGAAAAAAAAACGGTGGTTTAACACGCCAAAGCTACACTTGGGATATGGGGAGCACTGTAGGGAAGGCTTCGCATTAATTTTGACCATCTGGGTATTTTTGTGCGCATCGAAATCTCCAAACACGGGCGTCTTTACGTGTTGCCTCCATCTGAAAAGCGGCTACACCAAGCGGTATCTAACCGACATTCGCCTCCACAGCACACCACCCTAGCCACGGCAGTGGGTTAAACATATGAAATAAAGCGAGTTTTTGGAGTGCAAATGAAAATATTAATCACACGTCTTATTTTCCCAATCGATGTACCTTTTGAAATCCACCATGCAATCCCCCCTCCCCTACCGGCCTACCAAAACACCTTTGTCTCAAGAGGTAATCAGGCTGTTGTTAATGAAGTAAGTATTTACAATCCGAGACTTGCCACCGTTAAAGTCATGCACTTTGTTTTAGAGATAAGCGACATTAGCCATTTGCAGCACCAGGAGTTAATTGTGTTAAGATCAGATTGAAAGCATTGACGGTAGTAGTTGAAAGAAATTGTGTGATAAATTACAACATCATCTGCAAATAGACCTACATGGGAGGATATGCAACATGGAAGATAGACCAAGCAACCTGCCTGGGGGGACAACAAAGTGGCACGAGCAAAAGAAGTATATAGTTATTAGAAGTAAACTGCATTTGAGAAGAATGAAAATCTTTTGCTCAAGTGAGGACATTAGGGTGAAGTTTGAGAAGTAGTCTGTGGTGTGCAATGCGATTGAATGCTTTAGAAAAATCGAGAAAAACTACCGCAGTTGTAAGCCTGTGTCAATGGATCAATGTAGATCGTGAACAAATCCTGAAAGTTGTGTTTCTCAAGTAACCCTTGTGAAAACCGTGGTGATACTCGAATGTGATATTGTGATTTTATAAATAATTAGCGACCTGAGAGTGGATGAAATGTTTCCTGACCTTGCATATGGTGCTTGTTAGGGAAATTTAATGGTGAAGTACCGTCTCCTGATTTAAAGACTGGTGCTACCTCGACTATCTTCCAACCATTGAGATTAGTGCCTGTCATGAGAGACTGCGAAAAAAGCGCTGTCAGAATTCTACAGACTGCGGGATGTACTTTTCGGTATAGTATGATTATTACCAGTATGATCTGAAGTAGACCAGTTTAATGTTTGCTTGGCTTGATTACATACGAATACTTGCTTCAAAGTCAGTTCAATTTCTCTTCTTGCCCTTTAGTCGTCAGCCCCAGATTCTCTTCAATATCTCTGCTAAGCAATGACACGCTCCATACGCACAGCACTGCTTCATGAAAATGTTTCAAATAATCAGAGGGCCACAGCACTGCTAACAGTATACATCATGGCAAGTTCCACAACATGCAATAACTAACCTGAAAGTACATAATCGGTGGGTGCACCGATATGGCAGCAGTGCCTGGACCGATGTGTCGAGCAAATGCGCTGACTTCTGAACGGGTGGTCCAAGCGGCCAGATGATGGATGAATGACCATTCCTGGCGGCAAAGCGTACGGAGCACCAACGAAAGGCCAGGCAGTACTTGGGTACAGCGGTGCAGTGTCGGTTGGCCAAGGGACGGCCCTGGCAAAGCCTTTGAAACTGGACTGGAGGCAGCTGACCCAGGACAGCCAGCAGCAGCACCTGCAGGTGCATAATCTGTGAGTGTGCTGACACTTGTTGAAATACAAGAAGAGCACACACAAAGCACGAATGCTTACATCAAGTAGATTTTTAATCGTTTTAAAGACAGTAACCTCCAAGGCACTAATAAGAACATTCCCGGAAACACCCAAGTGAAATTTAGGTCACAGTAAGAATGTATTATTAGACCGCAGGTACTGTGAGTGGGGGTATGCATGATATATGCAAAGCTAGCTACTGAGCTAATTTGCATGGAACGCATGCTAGCAGCTCATCTGTATCCCTTGCTTTCAATCGGAACTGGTGTGTGATAGTTGAGGCTCCTCCATTTCAATGTCTGACTTGTATCTGCACGTTCAATTCTCCAATATAAATCGAGTTGAGTGAGTGCCTACAGCTTTCTTGTTAGTCTCTGTATGGCCTGCGGTTTTGCGAAAATGAGAACTTGCGAATTGGCTCAATTTTCTGCACTAATTTAAACAATACATATGCCTCTGATATCAAGCCCCAGACTTCCCGAAGCTACAATCACGTGTACGCGTTTTCACATGCACTTCCAGGGGAACCTCCTGTTCATGTTATTCTTGGTATACCGCGGGTATTCACGAGGGAGGAGGACTAATCACAGCGTTGTGCCACTCACGCGAAATTGCGACTGCGATCTGCAACCGCAAAGGCACTGTTTGAGAGACACATAAACAAACGCCCCGGTGGTTAAAGAGCCTTGCGTGATGTGAAATTATTAGCAGCCGTGTACCATAGCGCGAGCATCGTAGCCAAGGTCTAGCTTCAGCGTAAATTGATGCTGACTTCTGCGGGAAACGGTGGACTGGGGCGCCAAAACAAGTATACTAACTCACGTAGGCTCTCAGAGCAAACGAGATGGGGGTCTAGCGAATTACTGACCCATAAACACCAGAACTCGTTCCAACCAATACAGAATAATAAAAAATGCGTACTTACCCGAGCAAAAACGATGTTTCCAACGTACAATTCTCCTTCACTGTCGTCTTCCATCTCGCGGACACACGAACACGCTTTGTTCTGATGCAATGTCATCCACTTTTGACGCGCAGTATTTTATCCGGCGATGATCGTTCTTCCGGGGTCCCCATGTTTCAACACACGCGTAGGTTGGAAGGGTAGACATCACCCATAAAGCTTGTATAACCTATGATTTTAAGCTTGAAATAGATAAAACAGATTAAATCACGCCTACCAACCACTCGGCACAAAACGCCTATGAAAAAAACACACACAAAAGTGAGAGATAGTTGCCAGACTTCAAATGGCAGCACCTCTAGTTTGACGAAAATTGTGTTACTACTGTAATGTTGGTTAATTATCTTTCTGCTTTCAAAGTCTGAAATGTGTTTATAACTTAAATTTTAAGGTTTTTTAAACACAAAAAGTGAATACACATAAAGTAATTGACATATATACTGATATTGTAAAGAGGTTTGACGTTTGTTTTGGTTTTGTTTACGGCGGGCTCTCAAGAGAGAACAGTGCGAGAAAACGAGCTACTTTGGTTTAGGAAGAGGGCGGTAAATGCCGGCGTGATAGAAAGCAAGGAACAGGTGCTTACCCTGGTTGTTAAAAAGGAGCTAATGAAACCCTCACGAAAAAAAAAAATAATAACACGTTCGACGAGGGAATCGAACCATTGACCTACAAAACAGTAAGGGACGCGTTAACAAAACCAGTTCGAGGGCGCCTAAAACAACTCTATACTTACGTAAGTTGTCAACGAATATTGTCGCGTTGCGTGTCTAGTCAATCGGCTCCTTTAACGATGGTCTAGTTTAATGCTGCATTTTTGAAATTCTGGCTGTCCTAAACGCTTGTTTCTCACGCACCGGTCTTGCAGACGAGGCCGCATTGCTAGCGCTGCAAGCGATTGAGCCAAAGCTCCATTATTTGACTCAAGAAAGCTATCGCAGTCAACCCGACCTTTTCTGCGCAAGCCACGGCAGCCACGAATAAATGGAATGTGCCGTTAGAATCTATGGCGTTGATAACGCTTGTTTGACCGGCACCGTCTTGCAGACAAGCAACGTCGCTCTAATACTACAAGCGATTGTCACTCCTGGCATGTCAGGCGCATCAAACCCATCGTGTAAAACGACTGCTAACAGTGCGAAAACCTCTGAGTTTGTAAAAAGTGGGGATTTGCGGTGGCGGCAGGACGTAATAGGTACAGCAAGCAGGTAGGCAGAACAGCAGCGTAGGGTTACAACCTTTCCCCGAAAAAAAAAAACGGGCCTTCCGGGGGGGGGGGGGGGGGGGGGGGATTGTGTTGAAAAAGACGCCATGTTTTTTAACATGCAGTGCCATTTATTGTAGTGTTTTCTTAGAGAGAAATCAACATAACGTTTGTACTGAAAGTGATTGAGAGCTTGGTTAATCGCTCTGCATGTGCTTCACTGAAAAGTAACCGCAATTGCTGACCGCGGCGGTAGAATTTCGTTATTTTGTTCTTCCCTTAGGTCCCCCTCCATCTGAGGCAGCGCGCTCGCCCGCGTATTTGCTCTGCTCGCGTGTCTTTGCGCAGCTTGTCGACATAGGCGTGCGCAGAGTTCTCAATTTGGGGGGGCAAAGTTTTCCCGCTGCGCCCCCCCCCCCCCCCCCCAGAGCAACTCCCGACCTCTTCTCACTGAAGGCCTTGCGGTGCGAACGCAGTGCAAAGAGGGATGGTTATAAAATTTTTATTTCAATGTGATGGAATTGCAACACACACAAAATATTTCTGAGCAGAAATTTTACTTTCATGTGTTACATCGGCAAGGCATGGGGCAAATTTGGCGCCCCCTTCAGATGATTAGGGGGGGCGGCCGCCCCCCCTGCCTGCCCCCCTGTGCGCACGCCTATGCTTGTCGACACGTATTTATCGTCTTAGTTGTTGAATTGACGCTTATAAAACGCCAAAACGGGCATAATCACGGCACAAAAGCCAAAAAACCGGCTGATGACGGCTGGTTTTAGATATGGACCGGCAACCGGCCCGCTGTTTAAAAAACCGGTCGGGCCGGTCCAAAACCAGGAAGGTGGCAACCCTACGGCAGCGACGAGCGAAAATGATTTTACACGACCGACCCCCCGTCGGCCTGCGCAAAAAAGGAAGATAGAACCCCTGCATACACGCCCCTCGAAGAAAGCTGTACAGCCCGATTCAGTTTGTTGTGGACGAAGAGCAACCGAGGTGCAGCCACAAACGATTGCGCTGCCGTGGATGAGCCAAAGCATATCTTCACATAGTTATGTTATCGTCCGTCTGACTGTTACCTACTGAAGGAACATTCAGAACACAAACGTTGACGTCTAGCTTCTATGCCAGACATAGACGCTGCTGTTTAGGCCCTAAAACCACCTTCAGGGCGTCTGTCGGTTCTGTCTGATGGCGCGCTCGCCGCCGCTGATTACGAACGAGGCGTCTGTTGGCGTTGACTTATCGTGTTGGCGAGCCGGTAAACGCCATCACGGTTAAACTCCCTGTTGGAAGACTACGCTGTTGGACGATAGAGTGCCGACAGAGCTTCCTATTGGCCCCACAAACGCCATCAAGGTTAAACTCCCTGTTGGAGAGACTAGGCTATTGGAACGATAGAGTGCCGACAGAACTTCGTATTGGCCCCACAGGCGTGCTGTGAGCCCAACAAGAAAGTCTTGTTGGAATTTTTGCCCGGGGCATAATAATACGGGAACAAATTCTTAGGTAAATTCGATTTCGTTGAGGACACCGATGCCTCGCCGTAAAAGTTTTATTTATAGGACTACAAGAGGCATTTTGTAGCCTTTCCTTCCCGTGCACCCAGACATCGAAACGAACCTTGTGATACACTCGAAGCAGTAGATTAGTGCAGAGTGGAATTTAAACATTCAGCACGTTTTGTTCAATTTACGAACAGCAATTTTAGAGCCTTTCCCCTGGTCTATGTGGAGAGTTTCATATTTATTCTCTCAAACGGGCGGTGAAATAGTGCAATGTGCGGTTTTAAACATTCAGCCTGTTTTGTGCAATTTCGCATGCTTGCATTCACACACCCGTTCTTTTAGGCACCCTAACGATAAGGTGCCGTGGTAACACCCCAATCGAGAAGAAATACTTTTTAGCCACCCCTTTAACGGTCGTAGCACCCTATGAAACTGTTGATTACACCCCTGAATTTTGGCACCCTCGAGGTGGGATGCCCGAGCAATATTTGGGTGCTTGAAAGGTGCAAAAAGGGTGCAAAATGTTCAGTACACCCCTCCTTGCACCTTAAAGGGTGTAAAAAATGTTAAGATTTACACCCCTTAATATGTGGCACCCTCATGATTGGGTGCCGGAGCAATGTTTAGTCCTTAAAAGGTGCAAAACGGGTGCAAAATGTTGAGTGCACCCTTTTAGCACCTTTAAGGGTGTTAAAAAGTTTAGTGTGTATGTTAGCAAAATGTCAGGAAAAGCGTCTATGGTGAAACTATTCCCTACTCTCGTAGGAGTGTCGGTTGCATTGCCTACATGCAGATTGTTGTTCCGGATGGTGTCATGGGGTGGCTTAACCTTTTTTTGGCACACTGATAGCCCCAGGTGGTCTGACAGGCATTAAAATACCCTACAATATTCAAGCCTTGTCCTTTAGGGTGTTGCTACACAATTTTAAAGACGCAACCATGTCGCCGAGCGACAATGATGACTTTCTTAAATGTTCAGAATAAACAGGCTTTTTGGCGTCTTCTTGTTCGGAATTAGCTCAACAAATGTGTTTCTCATTGTAGTGGGGGGCGGGGGTGCGCCTGCGCTATTTGACTTTCATGGACTGTGGTTGCCGTCTTCAAATTTTTATCTGCAGAATACGTGTCGTGTCCCATCAGGGTTACTTTTTCTGTGCCTGTTTATTGCCGAGCGATGACTCTGGCAGTATGTAAGGATGGTAACTGGAATTTGAGCTTGCTTCTATACGATCGGCAATTCCACTGCCAAATCACTGTTGGATTTATTGGGGAGCTTTTAGAGTTCCTCGTTTACACATGCTTCGAAATTATCGTGTGATGGTATTGTGCTAGGCGGGTTTTTAGGGCCTGGGGTCTTTTTTTTTTCTACGTTACTTCCTCCTGACAGTTTCATTAGCTTCCTGTCCTTGTTCAATAGCAGTTATGCGACTTTCCATATGTTGTCCAATGTCTCGGATATGCTTGTCTACCCCTTCCGATATCCGCCGGCGTGGGTGGCGTGCGCGAATGTTGCGTACTGAAGTAGGCGTAACTTGTGCGACGCACTCTGCCGGTGCCGGCGTGATTCTTTGCAGATGAGATAGTAGTTCTTCAATGCGGCGCTCGAGTTGTTTTGTGCGGGCTACCTGGGATTCTAACTGTTTCCCGAGTTGCGGATTTTTTGTTCTATTTATTGAATGCAGAATGTGAAATAAAGGAGTCCAACTCCTCGCAAAATAAAGGAACGTATCTACAGTTAACTGAATATACTAGCTACTATAAAGAACCAGACGTCCGCTGATCGTTAATGCCATGTATCAAGGGCACCCCCCCCCCGAGAGGGGATGCATGAAACCCCCCAAAAAATAGAAGAAAAGAACAAAGGAACGAGAATTTTGAAGTGCGTGCCACGAGAGCACCAATCAGCAAGCGCCAGCGCCGACGCACCGAGGAATCATGGGCAAAGGTGGCAGCACTCTGGTCAGCCAATCAGGGAAGGCCACGCATGGGACAAGTGGCGAGATGGCCATATAAGGACAGGGAGGAAGCAAGAAGCCAATGGGAGTGCGCCACGGGAGAGCCCAGAGGGTATAAAAGCGGGGCGCACAAAGAGAAGGGAGAGGCAAGACAACGGGAGGCAAGAAACCCAAGAAACCAGGAGGCGGCCGGAGCACGTGCGCTTCAACGAACGAGCCAGGGGGACGCGGCCAGGCCATCGACCACGCCATCCGAGCCTCGGCGGGAGCGGGTCAACTTCGCATCGGCACCGTCATCCTAGGTGCACCACGAACCTGTGTCTTCGTGGCCCCAGCGGCATCGGTCGGGCACCAGCGGCCAGCGTCCACGCTCCGTCGACGTTCGTCTCGACGGCCCCGAAAGGCGACGTTCGTGCCAAGCCTACCTGAGACCTCCAGAAACAGCGGCTACCATGGGGTAGCCACCGAGGAAGCACGCCGCCGAAGGGATGACCGCGCGCGTCGAACGCCGGCATCAAGGACCTCCAGCGAGAGCGGCTACCAGGGGGTAGCCACAGAAGAAACGTCAGGACGCGCGGAGCCCACGCCGTCAACGAGTGACCGCGCGCATCGAACGCCGGCACCGACGAAGCCAGACGACGACGGCTACCACTGAGTCGCGGCCACGCAAGGGTGCGACACGTCAGCGCCGACGACCGGGGTAGGCCAGTCCAATAGGGACGCAATCATAGGACACAACTTGGGAGTTGTACGTGTAGACAGATAACCTTGAAGGTGATAGATTGAGTGTATTTGAGATAATGGTGTAGGCTTTACTGTAGAATCTTTTGGTGTTTTGCTTTGAACTGTATTTGTGATATTTAGTTTGAGGTTTCATTGTTTATCGGTGTGTAGTTTAAATATTGAGTGTTTTGCCTGAGTGTTTTTTTGTGTGTGCATTAAATGTATGTTGTTAAACACGCCAACGGCTTCCTGTGTCCATCTCTCTGAGCTGGTTAAGACCACCCCACCATCGGTTCACGTGACAGTTACCTTTCTCATTTTTCTTCCCAAGCGTCCGCAAGTCAAATCCTCTTCTTCATCTCGGTTATTTGGGTATGTGTGATAGAATAAAATTCAAAATCCTCTCTGCCCCACAAAAAGGGCAAACTCCTGGCGTCGTTCGTACAACCTTTGTCACGAACGCTACTATCCCGGTACGCCTACAACACTGCAACACTAGGACATTTTGTGGAGAAAATAGTTCGCAGTCACATCTACTAATTTCCACCGTCAATCGCTTCCATAAACGTCCGTCAATCAATAAACTTCGGTCAATCGCTGGTGCTGGCTCCAAGCTGCTGAGTCGCAGTGTGCTCGCTTCCGACAACCTTCCGCCTCTGTCAGTGATGTTCGCCATCTTTTGTTTTCGCTGCTTTTTCACCGCCTGGCCTTCTTGTGACGTGCACAGTTTAGTTCTACTTTGTTTTCTGCACCTATTGTATGATTTTGTTCACACGATGAACCGTAATCTGACCTTTGACGTGGTGGGACCACTGGTGGCGTTTTATACCTCGTTCCATTTTGTATTGCGCCATAGACGGTACACTTTGCCGAAACACTTCACTGCTCCAATCTTGGCTCGCTTTCTGTGGAAAGCATTTGCGCAGGAGATCTTAGACTGAAGTTGAGAAGACGGCGTACCATGGCTACGGAAAATTCTCTTAAGTTCCTTACGTTTTGACTGGGCTCTGTGAACCTGGTTTCTCGCTCTTGGATCTGATCCCTCTTAGAATCGTGACGCCCTCCGCTACAAGCTTGATGTCGCTTTTGCGGAGTTGCTCCTCCGCTTTCGTCGCGTTTTCAGTCTTCGTAAGCTACGCTCGTTCCATCACGTAGCCTTGGTCTTAGGAGCTCCTCTACATTCAAGAACATGGAATGGCTCAAAAACTGCACCCACCTCCTCGTACTTGGAACTCACTCGCAACACGGCGACATTCGCTGCGATATCTCATGAACTGGCTACAGACAAGGACACCTGAAACTTCCAACGAAAGACCCACCTCAATTCAACCAGGCCGTGGTTTCTTGGGTGACGACGTACTTCTCCCGTCATAATCTTCCAAAGATTGTCGGCACCAAGTAAAAGGCTGATCCCAGGTACAGCGGCCATGCATTGCCGAAGAAGCTTGCCGCCGATGGGTTCGCCTCCGGTTTCGATAGAAGCCACAGAGCCGTAGTGGAGGGCTCCGGATTAATTTCGACCACCTGGGGATCTTTAACGTGCGCCGAAATCTCGTACACTGCCAGCCAATATCACACACCGAAGGGACATGCTGGCCGGAACAGTTTGTGCACTCGACAGTACGCCGACAGTCGGTTGAAAAATTCCCTCTCATGGTACAGCGAAAGCATCGTCATCATTTGCCAACTTCTTTTTCTATCCTTGTAGCCGATGGTTTAATGGCATTGGTCTGTAGAGTGCCTATTGCAATGACAGAAAGATAACATAACTCGTTCTAGGAGCTAAACCTGAGCACAACTGCCGAAGGGCCCGCGCTGGTTACATTGAGCACAGACGATCACCTCCGGTGTGGGGATACATGCCACCGGTGACCGATGTCGCCGTACAACGTACAACACTGTATGAAATGCCGGTAAGGCCTGCAGCAAGTGTGAAGTCCCGTGTGCTCTGACAAAAAACAGCACATGGGGGCCATCGAAAGTCACTACTGCTGATGTCGGCTGGCCAAGTATTCTGGCCTGCACTATCCGTGGTCCTGACAATGCACGTACGTAGGACAGAGGACAGTTGTTAGGTGGTCTTCCCAGGGTATACTCCGTAGATGACACATCGCATCGTACCTGGAATATGCTTTAAATGCGGCTGAAATGGCATTTGGCAGCGTACAGAATGATATATGTGACCTTGCATTGCGCGGAAGCACATTCCTTGTTGGCTGTACTGGTGACAATAAGGCATTAAATAGCTTGCATCTGCACGGCTACTATTTGGTTAAATGCACTTTCTCGTATTTTGCTTCCTACAGGGCTATACTTAAGAAGATAGAACGGCAAAAAGCGCCTTACGTCACGGAGTAACAAGTACTAGACCAAAGGGCCTCAAAAATACAAACCAAACCTACCCCCAATAGCATGAACCCCAAAAAAAAACAAAGGAAGAAGGGGGGCGAGAGCAAAGGCAACTTTAAGTAAATGAAAGAGAGACATGAGAGAATTCTATACAGTGATGCCGCCCTACACAAATGTTTCAACAAAGCTACGATAGTAGTGACCACAAGCAACCAATAGTAAACTGTATATCGTATACAACGGACCCAGACGAAGCGGAACAAGCCGTAATAGTGCTGGCGCTAATGTAGCGTGGTACAGCCACAATTCTCACTGACTCAATAAAAGCTTACAATATACACAGACCAGAATGGATCTCACAAAGGGCCGCCAAAATTCTGACAAGCGGGAAGCCCCGAAAACAAGAACTGAACTCATTTGGGTCCCTGCACATTCCTCGATCGAGGGCAACGAATTCGCCCGTCGGCATGCCCAAGATCTAAACCTCCTTGCCACAGAGGAAACAGACGAAGAGATGCACCCAATTGCAAAATGCGCAGAAATCACCTAACATTACAGGGAGAAGGAAAGAAGCCTTCCATGCCCTCATCCTAATGGTGTCGAGGGAAGAACGATCAATATACCGACAGGTACAGGCAGCCTCTTGCCACACCCCCTACTCCTGAACGGCATGTGCCCAATTATATGCGCAAAAGAATTCCCCTATGCTTCAAACCTGATGCCACCCCAATTTTTGTTGACTCCGTCAGCATACAGGATGAACGATGGGAGACCTTCCTGACTAGTCCCGCCCTGGAAGACCAAGCTCGGCTCATCCACAGGGGCCAGGAGACTTGGGAAGCATATGGGTACGTGTGAATAGGGAACTACTCTGACTGTGCTAAATAGCTCCATCGCAAATCATTAGAGAACAATAAAGTTTATTCTCATTTTCTCTTCAAAATTTTCAGTGTGTAGCGTATGCAGGAATACTCCGTCACCTGCATAAGGATGATCCTAAGCTTCGGTATCTTTGTACCCAACTGTGGTTCCTTTCGGTTTTTTGGCTGTATCTGTGTCTAACCTTTTCTATATTGCTTGAACTTACGCCTCGTTCGAGAGGTTTTACGGCTTGTTAGGCAGATACGGGCTTCTACAATGCAGAATAATATCTACTGCCACCTGGGCGCTCACGTCTGTGATTTTGTTCAATGCAGACAATATTTCATTGGCGGTAGGCTCTCTGAGCGTCTTGATGGAAATACACGCACGTAAATCACGCACGTAAATCATGCGACATTACCGTGCTTAGATAGCCCATTATGGAGAAACTACCCACCTGTGCTCTTAGGCTGACAGTAATAGTGCCTTCAATGCAGCCAATACATAACTACGCTCAGATTGAGCATAGAAGGACCTTATCGCCCTAAAGCATCGTTTCAGTGCGGCACTTCAACATAAATCACTTGCGAGTAATTTCACGACGACAATCGCAGGGTCTGCAGACAGAATGTATTATTATGCCTTTATTGCGTTTAGCATTTTAGTGTAATGCAAAATGTTGATTATGGCACAAATATACCCGCGTTTAATAGTAGTGGGCCAGTGTTCAGCGAGTGGCACATTCATGGCACGCCTGGAGGGAAATGTATAAAGTTTAGTGAATGCTTGTGATGTAAGCGTGTAAAATCTCGCCCCGTTAGTTGCGCCTATTTATGCATTTTATTAAACCTATGGAGGATGCAAACAGAGAGCAGGGACAAACAACTAAAAGAATTGGTGCAGCTTGCACTAGTGCTAAATTGATAGAGCAACAGCTGTGTTCATTACCGATTATTTTTAAAAGAGACCCGGATGATCCATATCACATGAATTTATGAACTTGCCGATGAATGTTCTCCATGACTGCATGACCGGATGGTTTTTTCCGCGGCCCTAAACATCTATCCCAAAGGCAGACCACGTCAGCCCGCTCTAGAATTAGAAGCGCTAGCATAAAAAGGCAAAAAAAAGAAAACAAAATGCACGTGCTTCGTTTATCTAAAAAAAAATGATGGCTACAAAACGACTCTGAAAGACGCCGGCCGTTGCGATAAACGTCTTATATCTCTACAAGTGCCCGGGTGGCTCAAACTTTTATAGAACTTCTAAACACGGTTTAGTAAATGTCGAGAAAAATCTAGTTTAGAATAGATAATGTAGAGGACCTGTAAAATTCGTCATGAATGGTGTACTGCATCGGCGTGTAAGACGTCGTGTAACTGCCTAAATATCCCGGTTTAAAACTGGTCGTTTGGAATACCATGAAAATCTTTCTATTCGCTTATTATAGCTGCAGTTAGATAGTCCTCTAAACGACCAACACCATACTTTTGTACTAGGCCTACACGACATTGTCGAATAACATAAAGAAAACTGCAGCGCACGATAAAATACAACGCGCCGCGTTGTTCGTGCGTTACACAATCTTCTCTATAATAGAAACAAAATCACTTCAATCATTTTATTAAATTCAGTGTAATAGACTTACAAACACTGCAATGCATGATTTAAAGGTGGTTATGATTCAGAATGATAAGTGGGGCAAGATGTGTGAGTATAAAGATCAAGGCCTGTCTCGCATCGGTATGTAGCTGGCTTGGCAACAGCGACAATTTTATTAGAGCGTTCCTCTGGAGAAAAGTAACTTTAAAAATACTCATTGAGCCTGCTGGGGTGGGAAAACACGACATCTAACACCTGCATATTAACAGTTTTGAAACGCTTTCGAAGCGTACTGGAACCTCAGCCAGGAAATATCAATGATGGGTGCAAAATGCAAGCGTCTAACGTGGCACATGACACAGAAGTTTTGAAACCAGAGTCAAAAGATATATACAAACAGCGCCACTGGTTCCGAAGAACACGGCATCTCACACGAGTCGGCGCCTTTTGCGCATGCGCAGTATGTTCTCTCGCCTCTACCAGAAGACACGTGGAACGTTCGTTGGCACCCTCGCCTGTGAAGCACGGAACGGCTCCTCGCTCTCTTCTACCGCTACTTGTTGAGATATGCAACCTGAGGTGCCCCGTTATGTATAAACTGTGCGATACTCGTATTGGCTGGTCCCGAAAACGGGGCACGTCGATGCTGTTAAAACGTCGGCGTACGTTCTTCACTTCTGCCGGTGGCCAAAATAAATGCTAGTCATAATTATATAACATTGTTTTCTAAAGACGAGATGGTCGTGAAGTCCTTCAAAAAACAGTTGAATGCTCCAGGCTCGGATCGATAAAGTTGAATAAAGAGTCCAACTTCAACAATTTCGTCCTAAGGCACTACTCTTCCACAAGCGCTAGCCGTCATAATTCAAACGGCTCTCAAGATCCTCGCGGACACGTCGACGTTTGAAGAAAATTTCAAATTTTCTACCTACTTTTATACAAGGCGAAGTCCCACGACGTCCACCAAACATTTTTTTTTCAAAATAAGAGCAGGACAAAGACAGCGAAATGTATCGTAAAGGAGAGAACAACTTGAAAGGTACTTTTACTCAAATCAAAGAATTTGCGTCTGATGCCTGAACAGCTGCGAAACATGCAAGGATTACCATTAAAAACGAAAATGCTTCCCCAGAGCCAGAAAGCAACCGCGTAAAACAGCGCAAAAATTGTGCTCAACAACTTTGCAGCAAAGCAACAAATACTGGCCAAGGATTTGTCCCGCCTTTTTTTAAGAAGCGACGCTTGAATTTTTGACCGGCCGCGCGTTTCGGATTTTCAATTTCTGCGTAACGGTTGTACAGTACTTTGGCGTTTATATTATTGGCACATTTCTGTTTTTTCGATTAACGGGCGTTCACCATGCCACACCGCAGCGCGCTTTTCAGGAAGGACGGAAATTGAAATTGCTGCCGCTTTAACTTCTATATTTGCAGGCCATTTCTTTCGTGCTCGTATTTAGAGGCGATAATTTTAGAGGGAAAACATGGTCACAGGCACCAGCATGTTTCTACTTGGTTTTTTACACCAAATTAACAGAAATTATTCCTTTGGTCCTCCAAGAATAAATTTAAGTGTGTTGCTATTATACGTTTTTTACAAAATCTTTATTGTAGTTACAGCCGGAATACACAACTCCATACAGATTACATGGTTATTGCGTCCCGCCCACAGTTAACGTATGCAATCTCTTTTCGAACGGCAGCAACAACTGACACAAGCTGCTTGTACGAATAATTAAGTCTATGTTTACAAGTAAAACTTTTATGTTTCTACACATTTCCAAAGCAAGCAAGAATACCGTCCGCTTTAAATTTGTGTGCATCACACCTCAATCTCTATGAAATACACGATTTCAAAGAAATATCTTGGTAACGAATGCCGTCCCTATATTTTATATTAACTCGTCGTTCACACATGCTGATTAAAATCTTTGTTGATAGTGTTGCGATTTGCATAATATCGCATTTTACACTTTATGTCTGTCCTAAAGGTTGTAGTACATTATAATGTTTCCTTGTAGTAAGGCATGGAACATCTATATAGTCATCTACCTCAAGGGTGCCTAATTCGAATAATTTCTGTTCTTTGTGAATATTTAAACAGTTGTTTGGGATCCCTGTTTCATGGACTGCAAAGCCCTGTCCTGATGTGGTTATAGATGTATTATCTTAGGTAGTGTTGTTTTAAGACATTAGCGGTTACGACACTATGAAATCAACTGTGTGATCGCTCTTTTGTCAGGCAAAAGTATCTTTGTGTTCCACTCCACTGTAAGACGTGGTTTGGTGAGAGTCCGCAATTATATATTCCCGCAATGTTTTCAGTAACTTTACGAATGCTTGCAGAATACTGAGACACGATATAGTCTCAAAAGTGTGTAAGGCACATTTATGAGTCACAAGCTTGTTGTTATCCTTTAAAGCTTTTAATTCGTTGTTATCAACGGGGAACCTATTTTATAGATGATTATGTCGCTGTCTGTCACGCAGTACCCTTGAATCTCACTGCAGCGTGGACAGGCCCTCCTCTGACATTGCATTGCGTTTACTTTATTGCATTTAGTGTATTTACCTTAGAGTAATATTTATTTATTCAAATTTGGTTTGAAGGACACATTTTTTTTAGATTTCACTTATTTTCATAAAACGTTTTACCGCTCCTGCGAGAAAGTATATTAAGCGAATTTTCATCAATGCACCTTTAATACGGTTGCGCACCAACATAAAAACTAAAATATCTCTCCACGAACTCTATTATCTCTCCATTAACGAAAACGCTAGTTCTTTTTTCTACATCGCGTTCTTAGTGGGACAGCGATATCAAACGGGGAAGACTGGCGGTGATAAAAAATATCCCCTCTCTCGGAAGCAAACAGCTGCGGGAAGAGGATTTCCCTTCCGCAAAGGGCAATGAATTCTGCAATTCTTTTTTCGCCTTTATAAGTACGTACGGCGCTCATACACCAGCTTATTTTGTCAGAACCCACCATTAGCGCAGATTCTAACAAGACCGACACGGAACTGCTCTTTTCCTGCAGGCAAGTGTTGCTGTTTTGACGCATGCTCTCAGGGTTTATGTTGTTGTTTTGCCAAACTATATAGAGGTGGCAAAGTATTTTTCGCCGCCAGTGAAACAATCCTTCTGCATCATTGCCCGTTGTCACTTTATAGCCAAGCTCTACTTGCGGTGGTACTTCTCCGCATCCTATATAGTCAGCTCAGAAACTGGTAAATCCTTTCATCATCCAAGACCACGTCACACAAATGCAATCCAAAGGAACTGCACTATTGCGATTTTTTACTTCGATCGCAATCGCAGGATTTGCATTAGGTAAGTTGATATTCATATTTGTAAAATTAAGTCCGAATAATCCCTGCTGAAATAGCCGCTTTTTTAGAATTGATAAATTTCCACCAGCGCGACTAAAAACTCTGAAGATCCTATAAAAATTGAGTTGCTCGGTCGCGTCAGGTAACTACGCGAGACCAAGGAACAATGCGGTAAACTTACGTTGAAGGCGCAAAACAGAACAATCAAGCCATAACGCTTCATGAAACTGAATATAATTGTTCACAGTCTCCAGGCATTCTATAAATTCTATAGTATTCCAATCCACCCCCCACCGGCTTGCGGCAGTGTTGATGAACAATACATTCAAGAATATTCTGAACTCGACTGATTAATGTTTACGCGTTGTCGAGGAAAAATTTGACAGCATAACGCCTCGCTGTAAATCTTCGGAACACTTCACAGTACACCACTATAGCGGTCGTTTTTTTAACAGCTTTCACACAGTGGTATATCCCACAGCCTAACAGGTCCTAACAGGCAAACGTTTAACTGTGCCTGTAATATTTCAAAGTTTCAATCAGCTTTAGAAGTGGAACATACAATTCTTTAATAATCAGCCTCTCTAGTACAAACTTTCGTGTACAACAACACATTTAGCGTTCAAACGTGAAAAAATGATGACAACTTTAATATTGCCTACAGTTTTTCAGACAAAATTAACGTAGAAGATCTCAGCATCAACTGGGACGATTATCCTGAATTTAATAGTAAGTAGTGCTCACTTTTTCATTTTCCATCAAAAAACAAATACAATCTGTCAATGATCTGAGGAATTATTGCATGAAGTTTTCTTACATGAGTGTGGAGAAAGCCTGTACGGCATTCTACAGCGCTTTTGCACTGCGTTAATCTTTACGAAGAGGCGAGAACCTCCAGCCCCCAACATTTTTGCGCGGTGAGCCAGTGTGCAAGTTCAAAAACCTTGGATGAAAGTGAATAAATTCTGGAAGATCATTCGGTGCACCTTACAGCAAGCCTGACGCCTGTGTGCAACTTAAATAATACAACTTTCAGTGCATGATATAGAAATGCAGATTTAAGGTCTTACGTGGTTGCTACTTATCCAAGAAGCCCAAATTAGTTCCTCTCTCCCAGATGACTCTTGATTTTACTTTGTTTTCTGGTTACCCCCGAAACTCTGTTATGGTGACCTAATTAGAAGAAATTTGTAACACGCGGTCAAGTAAACCCGTTTCAAATCTTTTTTTTACAAGGTAAGTTTGCGTACAAAGATTTTCTTCTTACGTGGATTAGGTGGTAAAATTCAACACGTTACACTTCCACCCAATGGCGTGAAGATTTGTTTTACTTTCAGTCACTAGATTGCATCAACAACTAAATGAAGCAGCATATGTAGGATATTACACCGTGATGAAGAAAAAAGTTAGAAATGTAAAATTATTTTGCAGAAAAGTGATAAATTGTTACACTCCCAAAAATTCTTAAAAGCTGCAAATGTAGGATATAGTAAGAGACGCGCGCACCCCTTCAAAGCTACCAGCATTGTTTTTTTTTTCTGGAACAAAAGAAGGCGTAAGAAGCTCTAATACCGTTACAGACAGGATCATCGATGGAGCGCAGTGAATTGAAGACAATTGTATATTATAAACTTTGTAACAGTTTCTACGGAAGTTGCTACATTCGCAGTACCGTTAGGATTGCCAAAATGGCGCGAATAAACATTCTGCCTCAGATTTGTTTGTAACGCGTGTTTTTCGTACTTTCCACTACTTCTCAATTAGCCACAGTGCACAAATTATGTTTGATGTGCAACCTAGGATCTTTCCTTTTTCTTCTTCATGTCGTTTGTTTTTACCTTGACACTGCTAGTTCCAGAAGGGAAAGTTTCGAAAGTTGGAGGTTTGCAAGATCATCACCGATGCCCCCTGCGAAAGACGTAGACTAGGGGCCAAAATAGAAACGCGTTTATTTAGGACAACGAAAAACCAGAATGTTGGTATGTAGACAAGGAGCTCGCGCGCAACTAAAGCTCCGTTCGTCCTATAAAGTGGCACACTCCTATCATAAAGCTTGTACAGGGGCGTTTCGCTTCTGACCTAAGAAAATACCCCGGCTAGTGACTGAAATGTTTCTTCTTGTTACTTTGTTCTGCACCCCTAACACTAAAACACTTTAAAGGCCCACAAATGATAGTGGCCATGTCACTTTCGTATTCCGAACGACTGTTTGAAAAGCTTGAGAGTATTTATTCACTTGAGGCAAAAAACAGTCACTGAGAGCACTCGAAGGCCCGGCATATTTAAGTGTCATCAACAATAAAAAACACGATGCGAAGCCGTTACCAAATCCACGGATGCACACAATTACTCAGCCTACTGAACCAGTACTATACCTACGACCCATGCAGCTCCCCTTTCGAGGTGTCTCTGGTAGGGAGTGCGCCGAGCACGCCTATTTCGTAAGCAAGCCTTTTCGCCTAGACATCCTCTCCAAAACGGGCTTCCGTCTGTGAATGTGAAACTTGACTCCTAGGCATATCCCACGATGTTAATTATTTCCTTATTAAACCAGCAAACAAAGACAAGTTTTCCTTGAGCAGTGTTATTTGCAAGCTAGTCATGTCAAATCACACTAATACGGGCCTAAAAGAGCTGAATCTGAAAATGTTCCTATGCGTATCACATCGAAGCAGGCGATTAGCAAACTTAACGAACATTTGCCAAACTCTTGTATTAGAGTTGTGAGCCTTTGGCAACAACAAACAGAGCCGCCCAAGACGTTGCGAATATTGCGAAAAATTCCCAAATAAGTAAAATGTCCTCCGCAAAAGCTTGCCTTACGTGAAAGCAATATTGCTTTCGATATATAGCAGAATGCTTGTAGCATAAGGGCTGAATCTACAGTACAAGAATCGTAGTCTTGTTGATCCTAATTGTTTTCATCTCAGCCAGTGAGTTTACCCCGGACGGGAACAGCTTCAGAGTGTATGAGATGCAGTTGTGTGACAATACTTGTCCAAACGGATTCCCTAAGTAGAATAAGAATTCCAAACCAGTATTGAATGACGCTATGATATTGGTCTTGGTGAGTTAGCTGGAAAAGCAAAACTGCCAAAGCAAAGGATATGCGTTGTGCGAATAAACGTAATCTAACCGATTATTCCAGCATGAAAGTGCGGCGTTTTTTGTTTGTTGGACCGCCTTTTTGTCTATGTTTGGCACGGTACTAGTATATATTTTATGTTCGCCTAGATTCTGTAAAATACCTAGTGCTTATACATGAATAAGTTGAGCTGCAGATATTTTTTGTATCAGCGAGTTTGTATAATAAAACGCAATCCTTAATACTCGAAGTCAGAAACAAAAAAAAATCTGCAGAAATCCACAGAATTGCCTACTAATTCGAAGCAATTTTATGCAGCTTGTCCACACTGTGAGACCTTTACAGCCAAATATGCTATGATTATGCAATACGTTCGTTTATTTTGTTTTTTTTTAAGTTTTAGTTTTTTGTCATTGATATACAGTCTTTGCCAAAATTTTGTTGGACACGGCGTCCGTAGCCGGAGCAGGCGCATGGCCGAGTAGGGGCGCCGCGCTTGCCGCTGTCGGCTGGTTGCGCGGCTGAAAAGAGCGAGGGGAACTTTTCCTCTTGCTTTGTTGTGTGTCCGGAGCGACAAGTGCTGCGCAAAGTGGCTGCGCTGAAGCGAAGTGCGCCTGCACTGAGAAACCGGCCCGCTGCTCTTATCGCGCCAGCCCTACTACGAAAGGAAGCGTGATAGTTCCCCTCGCTCTCGTTAGCCGCGCAACCAGCCGACAGCCGCAAGCGCAGCGCCTCTGCTCCAGCCACGGTTGCTGTGGCCCACAAAAGTTTGATAAAGACTGTACATGCATACCATTATAGCGATGAAGTGACTTTACTTTGCTAGTTTAAAATATTTTCCGAAGAAGCACGGCGTACTGCGGAGTTGCTTCATTTATGCTCTTAATACGTATTTCCAAGCTATTTTGTGGACTTTCTAAAGGGAAGCTTAAGTGTTCTCACTGATGGCGCTTTAAAAACGCGAAAACGAGTGAAGGGAAAAGAAAAATCGCAGCCCTCTTCACTAACGCGAAACCTGGGAGGGGCGAAGCATGCAGTGTATAAGTGTTTTCTTGCGCCTTGGCTTTTTTCCCACGTAGAGGAAACTGTTATAGGCAAGGTATACAGCTTTGCTGTAAGTTTATCGTGCCTTTGACCACAAAGCGTTTTAACGCTAGGCGTTTGAAAACCAGTGGCAGGATGTTTTAGTTCCGTGGCACCACGAGACGACGACACGACGACAGCAGGCGCCGAGAGCCCGACCTTCGCCCCTTAAAAATGCATCCTGGAGGGTCAACCTGGACTCTTTCGTTATGAAGCAGCGTCTGTCCCATTCCCCGATTTCGATATGGCCGAAGCGATCTGGATTTGGAAATGGGTGGATGGACGTGCGAAGTAAGACAGATAACGTTTGCGCCTCATCCTGTTAAGACGACGATGATCCACCACGAGAAAGCTTCGCGTTCGACCATCGTCGTCGTTAGACGGAAGCGTGCCTGATTTTTGTTAATTATTCGGCTTTTAGGGGAAATGTATCAGATGATTATTTTTTTTATTTTTCAAGGATTTTAGAAGGCCGAGACTAGCCAGAAAGGAATTTTGCAAGTTGAAGCATTTGAACCCGTTACTGGTGTTTGTTTTATATTTTGGAATGTTTGTTTTTTGGCAAAACAAAGTGGACGCTGGGACTAAAGGCGGACGCGGCTTAACAGAAGCATCAGCCACCCTATTAACAGTGAGCGTAAAAAATGCTGCTCACAAATATAAACATAACAGCGCATTTATTGAATTTCTGTATTTTGCACAATTTGTTTTCTTTTTTAAACACTTTGTTCAACCAATTATCTTCGTTTACACTGTTATAAGGACTACACGTGTTACTTTCGCCAAAGCTTCATTTTTGGGCTTTCGCGTGGTGTGGCCAACATGGCTCTCGCCATGGAGATTCTTGGCAAAAAATTCTTTAGATTTAATCGATGCTTCGCGGATGCCTCGGTTAAAACCACTCACACAGTTACCCGGTGAGAGGCTTAGAGATTTAGAAAAGCCGTTTATGCTAGGAATTACTTACGGCCACCTTCCCTCTCAGTGGCAGCTGTGAGCCGCTTTGACGAAACCCTTCCGTACCGTTATGCGGTGGTACAATTCGAAATGTGTGCTCAGAATCGGTGTGCCTAAAATATAATATTGAAGCTGGAACAGAAACAAATTTTGAGAGGCCTCGATCTGCAACAAAGAATAAATACGAGATGGATGCATATATATATATCAAAATAAGATACAGTCAAACCTCGGTACAACGAACACCACATTAACGAACTTTTCAGATTAACGAGCATTTAAGAAATCCCACGCCGACTGCTTATAGTTTTAATGTAAAATTATTTCACTACAACGTACTTCAGAATAGCGAACGTTTCAAAATAACGATCGTTTTATTTAGTTCCGTGCTATATTAACAACACCTCCGTACTACGAACTCATATTTTCAAGGCCGGAGATTCTTAGAAGTCCGTTAAACAATCGCGGCAACCGGGGCAGTGTGCTAGTACACGACACGGCAAAGCGCAGCGAAGAAGAGGACGTCTTGCAACTTGCTCCGCGGAATGCGGCAGCCGATGCAAGAGGGAGAAAAAAAGGTGAGGAGAAGAGATAAAATGAAGCATGGGTAGCCTCCTCCGTCCCGAAAGCCACGGCCGCGCTATTCGCGCACACCCCAACTTTTTCTACGTTCCGCCGCTGCTCACGTGGCTTGCTGGATCTTCACGGACATCAGCGGAGCTGACAACAGAGGACATTGCCTAGACCGTGAGCGTTCAGGATGAAGAAGAAGATGGCAGCGAGGATGGCATGAACAACGATGCCTCTGAGGGTGCCGCAGCAGCACTCGAAGACTACGACGAGCATGCGACGACTGCGGATGTGGTGGACAGCATACAAAAACTCCGCACATGTCCGGGGAAAAAGCGCACGGCCACTGATTCACTCCCCAGGAATGTGTAAGAGTTTGAGTCCTTCGTGCTAGGAAGCTTTGCTACTCGCGCTAGATGAAGATCGCCAACCACTTTAAATAAACGTGCATTGTTTCATGATCACTAGGGCATTTTTTTTGTGTGAAAAATGACTCCAAGGATGCACTGCTGTGAACACGTAGGTCGTTTTAGGCATTGAAATACTATTTGTTTTCTTAAATTTTGCGATTTTGACTATAACGACCTTTCAGAATAACGAGCAATTTTCCACGGTCCCCTGAAGTTCGTTTTTTCGAGATTTCACTGTAACTCATAATAAAAATTCAGCAATTCGTCGGGAACTGGAGACCACGGTCAACTAGTCCCTGCCAATGGACTACTGTATTCCAGTGGCGAGAGCTGCATTCGAGGAGCATGCCGTTGAGGGAGCAACAAAAACAGTCCTAAGATTACGTTTATAAGGTTTAGCGCACTGACGCTAGACAGGCGATGATGCGCGCCGTAGTGGAGGTCTCGGGATATAATTTTAACCGCCTGGGATCTTTAACGTGCGCCGAAATCTCGAACACAAGGGCGTTTTCGCTTTTCGCCTAGACCCCACGGCGGGGTTCGTACCCTCATCCTTTAGCTCAGCAGCATGAGTGTTAGCTGCTGAGCCACCGCGGCGTGTGACCAAGCAAAATATTGCTTTTAATAAAGAACAGCGGATTCAGCCTGAACGTTTTTTTGCGGCATATGTAGTCGAGACTAATTGGTTTAATACGGCCTTTACATATATACCTCCGAAACAAAGCAGTACACATGGATCAGAAAACTATAACATTCATGTACCAACGACTACGTAATTCTTTCAAAGGTCAGGTGGTCCTCTGACCCTACCTGTTGCCGTTCTACAGAATCTAATGCCTTTAAACATTTGTTTTGCACAGAACCACGGCTGATCGCTTGCCGGGCAAAAACAATGCGTTAGTGCTCGGTCCCAAGTGTATATGCATCAGAAGATTGAATATGGCTCACTTCTAACTAGACGTAAAATTGCCTCCCTTTGTGCATAAGTAGGGCTCAAGGCAATTGTCAGAATGTATGTTGCCCACGGGTGGCTGATTGGCGTCCTCAGGTATTACTACGAGGAACTCAATGTGTTCCTAACCAAATGCATGTTCATACGGAGGTTTTATTAAGACAAAAATCACGGTAGAATCACGTCGCGTTTCGGTGCCAAATGGTACCATCGTGGTGCTTAAGTCATGACGTTGCGCTTAGAAGGTAGTGTAAATGGTTCACCAACGTAGCATATAATTGCCCCAGAAGAGAGTGTCTTGGAGTAAAGCTGGGGAAACTGACACAACTTTTGGAAAACAATTTTCGCCGCCAACTGCCTATAGGTCGTGCAAACAAATGACTCCAATTCTGCTTAAGCCGTTCCTCTGTATACATTTAAAGCCATGTTTTGAAACTTTTTTCTTCAAGATACACCGCTAAAATGCAAAAATAAAAAAAAACATACGAAAGCACACTTCCTTTAGAAACTCTAGATATTTTCGCAGTTCAATAAACCTGGAGACAGTTCAGAATTTTACAAATACCGTTATCAAATAACCGCAATTGAGGATGGCGAAAGTGCAATGGTTTAGCACTTTTCTCGCTCGCGCTTCACGTAAAAATATCCTGAACCGAAGAACAACTACATCACTCGCTGCACTTCGGGTCTCTCTATTACAAATGTTATTGAATGATGTTTTGTGTGGGCAAGTATCTTGTAAGCATCGCTCATTCCAGCTGAACTCCCGCTGTCACAAGCCTCTGTTTTTTCCTGATTCCTAGTTAGGGATTAAACAGAGCCATTAAATTACATCGTCTATGCAAAAAATAAAGTTAGGGGTAATAAAAATGCTTGTTTTCTGTGCATTTATAGATTTAGGTGAAACATATGCAATTTTTCCTCTATATTACATTCAAAAACGTTAGTATGAGATTAGAGAATTCGCTTTGTTTAGAACAGCATTGCCTACATTACTGCAGGGAAATGGTCTCTTGTACACACAGAACACAAATAACCCGGAATGGGAGTAAATGGCTTGTTGCATAACTCAGTACCAATTCAGAGTTTTCAAAACTCCTTCCAATGGGAGTTTCGCCTTACTCCCATTATTTCGGCAGTTTTTTCAGTAGCATATGGGAGTTTCCAGGGGTACCATTGGGAGTGTATTGTTTCCTCCAACTGGAAGTTTTCAGGGGGCACGTTGGGAGCAGTGTTGACCTGCATTCGAGGTTTTTTTCGTGTGTTTTTGTGCGCTTCATATATATGCGCTGCAGTCGAATTTATTACTGTATTTGGGAGTTCTTAATGAGGGCAACCGTCCGCATTTTTATTTTTTGTTGGGGATCACGTAATTTCTAGTCTCTTTCCGCTTCAAAACGTTGAATGGCAAAACGTGAAAAGTTTGTTTTCTGTACAGTAAATTTATTGCATAAAAATTACATGAATACGATATACGGGTGAACACATTAATAAGACAATAAAACACTTAATCAACAAAACAACCTACATCGAGAACACAAGGTATCTTGGTAAGACTTTATCTACTACATATTACATGAATACGATATACGTGTGAAGACGTTAATAAGACAATAAAAACACTCAATCAACAAAACACCTACATCGAGAACACAAGGTATCTTGGTAAGAACTTTATCTACTACAACACTCCTCAACGAAAAAAATTTAAGCCATTTGCAACCAATGAGGTCAGCATGTCGTCGGTGCGCTGTTTGCTTGCACCTGCCTCCCAAACGCTGACGTTGCCGCACCCCCTGGCACGTTCCCCTGGAAGCCACAGCAGCACATTCATTAGAGGGATAGCAAAACGCTTTAAATCTGCGGTAACAAATACGGAAGCATATTGGGCATCTGTCTCGAAAAAAAAAAAACGACACTGTAAAGACGCTGAACTTGTCACTCGTGTGTCCGACTTTCCGTAATATCTGAATGTTTATTTAAAGCTACGCAAACGCACTTCCGTCCGAGACACCTGCGCTCACTAGTTCGTCAAAACGAAGTGCTCTGCTGTTCAAAAGGGAGCGCTACACTTCTGACGACCAACTTCTTCAAAATGCTTCCTTTCCCTCTTTTCCTTGCATGTAGTGTTCTGGGAACGAGCTTCAGGTTTTACCACCCGCACTGCCGCTCTCTCCCCTCACCGAAAGTTAAGAAAAATTTCGGTCGGTGTGACGCCTGCGCCTACCCCCCGCCCCTTCAAAAAAAAAAAAAAATAGGCAGCCGTCTGTCGACTCTACAGAATGCTCCCTCGAATGGCGTTTGCTGGTTACAGTTACACGCGCCTAGCGTACGGAGAGCTAGGCGCATGTAACAACAATGATTGGCGGGAAACGCTCCTCACGACGACGGGACGAATCCCAAATGCGGTATGCGCTCGGAAGCCGGCACATAAAAAACAAGACAAGAGCTTGACATTGCCACACGAGCCACCTATAAACAACTGTGGATGCAAGCGGTTCCTGTCCTTCAAGGCGCCAGAGCCAGGGAAGACAAAGCGTTCCTGCGGGCGCAAGGCTCGTTTTGGGTCCCCGGCACCGTGTTGCCATCGCTTCTACTGGGCCAGCAACCCAATTCCCGTCCTCACCACTCATGCGGGAGAGAGCTGTGACGAGAAATGTTACGATAACAGGTAGCGAGCCAGCGCTTCAGAGACGGTCGCCGGTGCCACTCAGGAGAGACGTAGGACGTTGTGTTTCCTTCATTTAGTTTATATATTGTTAGTGTTTTCGCAGAGAGAAATAAAACATTTATATTGGGCTTCATGTGGCTCAGGGGATGGTTGCGGCCGCTGGCTTGTACCGGGCGGCGACTTCGGAAGCTCTGGTGACCAAGCAGGTTTGCACCTCTAGGTCTGAGCTCCCCCAGCGCCTCCTCCCACTGCTCATCACAGGAAATTAGGGGAAAGGGATCTTTAGGACACCCCAAAAGATGTGGAAGGGTGGCGAGGGCTCCACACGCAGGGCATTCTGGGGAAGGGTATAATGAAGGGCGGATTCGGTGGAGTATAGCGGGATTGGGGAACGTGTTCGTCTGAAAAGGCGCCACTTTTGTTCTTTGGGAATTAGCTTGACATGAGCCGGGGTGTACCTAAGGCGGTCGAGGTGGTAATGCACGGTTATTTCTGTGTACGTAAGAAGGCTGTCTCTGAGGATCTGGCCCCGTGATAGGTTCAAGGCTTGCCCTTGGTGGGATTGTGAGCCCTCGAGCCGTATTGTGGGCAGCCTCATTACCTGCGAGGCGAGCGTGCGCCGGAGTCCAGACAATTTCTACCGGGGAGTCGGGTGGGTGGTCGGAGAATTTGGATGCCTGTGGCGAAACGTGGCCGTTGGCAAAATTTAAAAAGGCTGCTTTGGAATCAGATTACTATCGAGGGGGTCGCCTTTGGGAGAGGGCTAAAACTATTGCCGCCTCTTCCATGGCGGGATGGGAAGTACTTAAGGTTAGGGAGTCGAGAGGGGGATTGTCAGGGCCGTTAATAACTGCAATGGCGAATGCGGCGCGGTGCCTGTATTCTACAGCATCCACAAGACCACGTCGAATCGAGCGGGGAGTCGTTTTTGGAGAGCATGTGCTCTCTGATCCCTGCGGCTCGCGTGGTATATGGGATGCATGTTGCGGGGTATTGGTTTAAATATAAGCTTTGCATGGGTTTTAGAAGGGAGGGGAATTTTAGCCTCAGGGCAGTCAATATGACCTATACCTAACCGCCTGAGAATATGATTACCAGTGGGAGTTTTAGACAGACGGACGACCTGATTGGAAATGTGGGCTTCAATAAGCTCCTCTGCCGTATTGTACACACCAAGGCCTTCGAATCTGGCAGTGGGTGTGTTAAGGGGAGGTGGACGTAGATTTGTATGTCTTTCAGATGAGCCGATGAAACCTTATCTAATTCAGTTGCAGACGGGTTTAGGTAAGGTAGTGAGTACGTGATCCTACTGATAATGAACGCTTAGATAAGTCGGATTCTCTCCTCCTCCTTGAGACCCCTGCGGCGGTTGGAGGTTCGCCTATAGGACCTATAGTTTGAATAACATGTTGTTCTAATTTTCGGAGAAATTGTGTGTTAGCCCGATTATTTTGTATCAGCATCCCCAGCTTTTAAGGGTAGAGACCTCTGGAATCGGGTTGTTTTCTATATGAACTCTAATGTCGGGTGGTACCTTGGATCTCCTCTTCGGCGATAGCAAAATGAGTTCGGACTTACTGAAGGAGCACGTAAGCCCCGTGTTTGGCAGCTTCTTTTACTACCATTTGAACGCCCTCCTGTGGGGTCTCCTCTATATGGGAGGCGCTTCCACCATTCACCCACAGTGTGATGTCGTCGGCGTAAAGTCTGATTTAAGATGAGAAATTTTCTCGAGACGCCGGGGTATGTTAATTATGCCCAAATAAATAACAAAGGGGATTATACCAATCCTGGAGAGAGAGATCCACCGTGTCGGAGATAATGCCCCCGATTTCAAGGATGGCACTTGGGCTGGACAGGAAGCTGCGAATATAGTTGTAGCGAACGAAGCGCGAGTTGGTGGATTCCAGTCCAGGTTATGGCGTCGTGAGACACGTTCTCGAAGGCCTTGGTCAAATCTAAGCCAAGGATAGCCGCAGTGTTAAAATTGTTTTGGGGGACTAAGACGTATCCGAGATTTGGAGGAGAGGTCCTGCGTCGACGGAACCATACGAAACCCCAATCATGGAGTGAGAAAACGGTAGATATTCTGAATGTGGAAATCAAGCGCGCATGAATGATATGCTCAAATAGTTTTCCCAGGCACGAGGTGAGAGATATGGGCCGCAGGTGTTCTAATGCAAGGGTTTTCCTGGTTTGGGAATACATGTAATTTTAGCATGTTTCCAGGATTGTGGCAGCGTTCCCTGTTTCCAAAAATGGTTGAAGTAACTAGTAATACTGTGATGGAGTAATCATCAAGATTCTTTATCATTTTGTTGGTTACCTAATCAGGGCCCGGGGCCGAACCCGACCGCAGCTTGAGTAAGTCTCCTCGTACTTCTGTTTCAGTTATGTCCCTATCTATATACGAATTTGGTAGACCGGTGGTTGGGGGGGTTGCTAGTGCCTTTGGGCAAATACGTGTCCTTTAGCTTATTTACTAGGTCTGCATCGTGCCTAGGAATCCATGGATGATGCTGGTGAGGCGATTGGCTTGATCTGTTTCGACTGGTTCGGGTTCAAAAGGTGTTTGAGAACTGCCATGTCCGTTTTCCTCCCCAGGTTGCCACGCATCTGGTCGCAGATTTCGCCCCGTTGATCCTGAGAGAGTTGTAGTGTGTATGTTTGTGTTTTTGCATCCAGTTCTGCTAATTTATGCGCAACCTGTGGGTATGTTTGTTGCTTCTCCAAGGTTTTTGTATGCTCTTATATGCTTGCCACAGGTGTTGCAGGTGGGGATCTGTGGTCTCCGAAGGCATGTCTGGGTCGACTGCTTTGGTTACGGCTCGCGTGTCCGCAACCAGTTGCTTTACCCACTTTTGTAGATCTAATGGGTTATATGTTACCGATGTTTCTTTGTGGGCTTCTCGACAACTCCTGAACTCGTCCCAGTTTGTGAGGTGCTGCTATCGGGGTGAGTTCTGATGATGGGAGCAAGGGCCAGAGCAGTTTGGATGATGAAATGATCACTTCCCAGGGTGCTGTCAGTAATGCTCCATCTGGCGTTTTTGACATGGAGTGTAAAGGTGAGATCTGGAGTGGACTCTTTTTGAGCGCTGTTGCCAATCCGGGTTGAGTATTGGGGTCTGATTGTAATGTAAAATGGTGGATCTACGCCTGATCGCAAAGGTCTCCTCCCTTATTTGCGCACTTGGAATCACCCCCACGTCATGTGGGGTGCATTAAAGTCACTCACTACAATTAAGGCATTGGGGCCGGCTTATTTTATGACCAGGGAAACAATAGCTTGAATCTACGATGGTGCGCAGGGGGGCTACTATATAGGTTCAGAATGAAAAGTTTAGAACCTCCCCTTTTATGGGAAGTACCGTGATCAGGTCGTGGGGGATTTCGACGCTCTCAAATTGGGTTCTCTCGGCCGGATGTTTCTTGGGATTCGGACGGCTGTTTCGGATCCACTCCGTTTTGGAATGTTTTGTAACCCGAAAGTTTAACAGCTTTGCGCAGCTCTTTCAGGGCTATAATATCTGGGAAGGTTTCAATCGATTGAATGTGCAACTGCAAGTTGCTTCGCTTTTTACTAAAGCTCCTGCAGTTCCACTGCCAGACTCGGACGACCGCGGTGCTTCTACTCGAGGGCTGGTTCATATTACTTGCAAATTTGGGGAACGTGCCCAGACAGGTTGTTGACGCTGTTGAGAACCTCCCGCATGTATGCGAGCAGTTCAGCGCGGAGGGTATCTATGCTGCCTTGGAGATTAAATTGAATTGTTAGACATTAGCGCCTGCTGAGCATGGTGGTGTTGCTTGAAGCTCGACAAATTCATGTTTCTGCTCGTGTAAGAGCTTCCAGGTTGACGTGACGCTTGCTTCGAGGGCAGTGATTCGCTATGCTGCTCGTATTGCAAGGCATTCTCAGCTCTGGTTGGCAGGTTTCACCGACTGCCCAGCGTTTGGTGGGGGATGGGGGTGTTGGACTCGGTTCTTCTAGAGTGCGGTTTTCAATTTGCAACCTCAGGGCTTTGTTTTCCAAACGCAAAGCGAAAATTTCCTGTCTCAGCAGGTCAATCTCTTATTAAGGTAGGGGCGAGAGAGTAGGGGGGTTGGTGCAGGGAGGATTAGCAGTGCGAAGGAGACTAGAGCCGCTCCCCTTCTTTGTCGCCGCTCGGTTGTCTGTCTTGGGATTGTTGTATGGGTTGTTTTATGAACACTTGTAGTCCTCTAGGCGATTGTTTTTGGCTGGGAGGGGCTTGGTGGCCGCTGCAGGGGGCGTTCCCTCCCCCGCTCTGTGGGTTGTCCTCGTTTGGAGGGCTGGGCTCCTGCTGCTCGGGGTTTTAAGCTTGAGCGTAGGTTTTCGGGCGTATGCGGGGTTGGAAGAGCCTCAGCCAGTCCATTGCACACCAGTGATGTGAGGGCCTTCACAAACGATGCACTTGCGCACACAGGGGTGCGGGTCGTCGGGGTTAGGGGTCCCCATTTAGGACACCTTTACGGTGGCTTTGCGTTGGGGCTTACGTTTTGACGGTGCCCCGTCTGCCAGCACGCGGTGCAGGCCTCCGTTTTACGTGGGAATGGTTTGCCCTGGTACATGCGGCTCGGTACCGAACCAGAAGGGGACCCGGTTGCCACTAAATAGGATCTGAGCGTTATTGCAGGTTCCGAGCCGTTTCGCAGCGAGAATCTGGAGATCGGGATTGTAGTCATTGACGCTTTATAAAACTTCGTCGGGTGTGTTGTTTTCGGGAATGTAGAAAATTACTCCAGTTGCCGTGGTTGGCGGGAGCAGAAACATGCGAAACGACTGCGTACTGCTGTCCTTTGAATTCAAGGGACTGGATGGCACAGTATTTTTTGTGCGCGTTCTTCTAGGGGGTACTTATCAACAGGTAGTTCGCCACTTGTTGGACCCGTATTTGGTCTACCGGGTTTGAGTGGGGTTGGCTCTTTAAAAATGTCATCCGCAAGACAGGCTTGAGCCTGTCTTGCGGATCTTGATGTCTGTTTCGAAAAGTGGTGATGCCGGGGGGGGGGAGGGATAGCGCGCATGCGCAGCGCGGGGTTGCGGGCGTCGCGATGGGATTGGTGGTTCTTCAAGGTGGGTCCTTCAAGGAAGCGTTCCTGCGTCTAGTGGTTTCGTTGTCGGCGGCTACTATCCGTCCAGCCGCTTGGTTGAGCTCGGCAGATTGATGTTTTCTCCGGCTACGGCGACTTCCATACCCATGGTGGTTTTGGGACGCTAGGCCTAGCGACTAAGCCTAGCTCCAATGTGACGAAGGAACGAGCTGGGCTTCCCACCAGAAATGCAGGAATATCCGAAAAACGTTTTCCGATCATTTCTTACACCTTGCGGCGTCCGCTGGTACCGGCCTTATGGGTCCAAGACGACGATTTCACCTCGACATTCGAAAAATTGCGGAGCTCATGCGGGCACGTCTGGTCAATTGAGCGACTAGAGAGCCCCGTGTTCGCAGAATTCCGCCTGTATACAAACTCTCCCTCTGTAGTTTGTGCGTTATATCCCTGTCCTTCGTTCTGTTGTTTATCTACTGCCACGAACCAAGTTTCCGTGGGCCAAGTGAAGCGAATGTTCTGTTTTTTATGCCACACGTGTTATCTCCTTTGATAGAGAGGGTGTCGCGAACTAACGTCACCAGCCTAGTGTAATCTTCTGTGATCTACAGTGTTCTGGATCAATTCGACGGTTCTAAAAACCCTATCGCCGAGAGATGAAATAACCGCAGAGCCGACGCCGCGCATTCGACTCGCCGACGCTCGCCACCACACGTCACTTAGTTGACTGCTGCTTCGCCGCCTGTGTATTCTTTGAGTCGTTAGGGAGCGCAAGTTCGCTCCAGTAAACGTGTTTTCCTTCAAGACAACTGCGTCGTCTTTGGCTGCGCGGCAATAACTCGCCTGGGTGTTTCGCATAGCCCACCTACTTTTTTCTAGGCTTCAAGGTTAAAGCGGCCCACCAATTGGAACGTGTCCGTCCTTTAAGTTTACGTATTCGTGTCCAGACTTCATGTGTGTGTATGAGTTTATCGATGAGGAGAACGCGCACTAACTCTCCCTTTTCGCCTCATAGTATACACGCCACAAAAAACCTTTTCCTCGTTTAAAAGATACAAGGCTCTCTGATGTGGAGCACCGACGAAATATTCCGCACGGCTTGTTCTCCGCCTGTGTCACCCGCAAACAATCCTCGTTCCATTAAAGCATCCTTGGTGTCACGGGGTAACGGATTTAAGGGAATGTACATTTCGACGGCATTTAGGATGTACGCCGTACCGAGTTGGCTGCCTTCTCACATGTAGGTGTGTTATGGGTGTGTAAATCAATTTCATTGTCTCTGTTAAAATATTTAACTTCGTGCTTGCTATGGTAAGGTGAACTGTTTACGGCCTTTACCTGTCAATGTTCGGGTGGTTGTTAGGGGGTCAAGTGGGTTTGTGCCCCGCCCCACTGATAGATCGAAAGAGAACTGCAGACCGAATAGCCATGTCAAGGTAAAAGTAGGCGTTGTGTCCAATGTTACGCCACTGTTATGATACTTTTTCTTGAATTGGCCTGCCTTGAAGGTATTAAAAACTTTTGCAGAAGACGACCTCGGCATCGGCCTGAAGACCCAGGTTGAATTGATGTCGCCTATACGAGTGAAAGGTTCGGGCAGCTGATCCATCAGCGCATGGAACTCAGAGCTAGAGCATTTGTGTGTGTGTGCGTGTTGCGTGCGCGTGCGTGTGTGTGTGTGTGTGCACGCGTGCACGTGTTTTGTGTGTGTGTGAGGGCGCGCGCGCGCGTGCATGTGTGCGTGTGTGTGCGTGTGTGCCTCCGTGAGCGTGCGCGTGCGCTTGTGCGTGTCCGGGTGTGTGTGTGGTGCGCGCGTGCGTGCGTGCGTGAGTGTGTGTGTGTGTGAATGTGTGTGTCCATATGTGCGTGTGTGCGTGTGTGTGTGTCTGCTTTTGGGTCGCTGCTCCTTTAGGAAATTTCGCATTTTGTCTACTGACCCTGAAGTGGCAACTCCTTCCCTCCGCTTCAACGCGGCAGAAAAGGAACGACATCTAAGTCCCCCACGGACGTCCTGGGAGTTACCGACATACCGGACTTCGTGGACTTGGCAGACGTTCGGGTGCTCTTCGAATGGGTGCTCTTGGGTTCCTTTCGGGGCTTTTAGGCGCTACCGCCGATAGCGGTGGGAGCCCTTGCGTTTCTGGTCCTATCCAAAAAACGCTTACTAAGTGCAAATAGTTACACAATTACAAAAAAATAAGCTGATAATCGTATTCCAGCCGTTTTGAAAACCTTTTAGTGTGAAATTCTTCAAAACAAGGCAACACACAAAGCTGCACTTGGCAGCGTGAACACACACAGCGGGACTCCCTTTGCAGCTTTTAGATGACATCTCTATAGATGGCGGGACGCGAACGCATTTTTTTGGCACTAGTTGTCAGGGAGTGGCCGGGAGTGAGTTAAAAAAGCAACACGAGTGTACACGGGAGTAGCAGGGAGTGCGCGTGGGTGGTTTCACGATTATCTCGGTAGTGGCAGTTATAGGGTTAAGTTGGGCAGGGCGCTGCAGAAAGTTTTAAATCTGCTGCTTCTCCCCCGTTTCTACTCCTCATTTTCTCAGGTGCACTGCAGGCTGGCGAGGTGAGACGAAGGAGCAGTAGCGCTCCTCGGAGGGTTCGTGGTCCACCGCAACCAGCTGAGGCGCTGAAATGGATGTGGCAATGGCAACGGTTTGAGCTGCAACAGAAACTCGGCTGGAATGTGGGGCGGAAATAAGTCAGCTGGGCTGCGCTGTGTCTCCCCGTTATCCGACAACTCCTGGCCACCGGCGACCACCGCTGGCTTTATCCTTAGAGGGAAAGAGGAGAACCCTTTTGCGCCTCCGCGAAGATGTTTCCGTTATTGTGACATTCAGTTTGGTGTAATTTTACAAAGATACGTGTGTAAGCCGGGTGCTTTTGATGCCAGGTAGCACAAATGAAGTTCTGGGAGTCGCCGTTTGTCGGCGGGTGGTACTGTGCGGGGCCATTTCCACAGGTTGCTCTGGTGCCGCAAGAGATCATCCCGCTCCTGAACCGCTTGCAGTGAAGCAGCGCCGCTGGATAGGTATGTAGAGAAGGAGTGCACAACGAATAAATCCTGCTTGATATGTTCAGAAAATTTTATTACGTTGAAGCTCAAGATGTGGTGTTTCGTTGGTATTTCTTTATGGTCCCTGCAAATGGTGATTCTCCTTTGATACCCTGACCCTTGAAGCCTTCCAGGAGGTGGGCATCTATTTTGTTTAGTAGATCTGACTCACAGATCCAACTCTAAGCTACGACCTGTTGAGACTGCGGTGGGGTGTAACATTGAAGTTTGAGATGGATGATTCGCGTCTTAGGACGTTTTGTGGCTTCATGCTGCCTATCTACGTAGACAATATTTTTTTCGCTTTTTGTTTCTCTGAATTGACGACTTCCTAAGGATGCTACCCAAAAATTTTGAAACCAAAAATAGTGACTGCGAAGAAGCGGGTCTGGCAGTATCCAGGTGTTCTGTGACAAGAAAGCGAAAGTACTTGTCTGGCATAGGGAAACTCATAGTCAGAACACAAGAAAACGGAACATTAGTATGGCCTCCTTCCTGGACCGAGCACGCTTATTGGGGGGTTTTAATCATTTATATGGCACACAAGTAATGGTGAACCTGGGTCCTTTCTTCATTTACTCTTCCCTGATGGCCTATGAGGTCCCTGAGCTATCTTTCGTGATAGACACGCAGGGAACCCATCGGCCGAAGCTTTGCCCACGGCCCCACGGCCGCCGTTTGAGGCTTCTACCGCCCACCTATTATTATATCGCCATGGTTGGGTGCAGCCTATGTAGGGGAGCTCGGTGTCCGCGATATCGCCGATACCGTCACCTTGAAACGCGCAGGTCATCGGCGTGGGCTCGTCGCTACAGAAAATGCACCAGATGAGTTATCAGTCTGGGGAAGCCAACTTTTAGAATATTGGGTCACTGGTGCAATGCAAATTGCCTTAACCTTAACGTAAATCAAACAAGCTGCAGTATACTCCACGAAAAATTGAAGTTTTAAAGCTAATATTAAGGTATGAATCACTAATGACGCAGAACAGCGGTGCTCGGTGTAAATTTGAAGATTTTGTGTTTCTGACAAGCTAAATTGCGACATACAAAGTTAAAAATATTCAGCTGAAGGAACAGTTTAAGATTTTGTTATGTGACCAAGGGTAACTTTTCATAGAGCTCTTAACGTTTAATTGAATGGTGTTTGCCACCCGTGTTCTTCTTGCCACACGGATTCGGAGAACGTGACACAGCAAATGAAACCGCCGCCTCACATGGAACAACACCGTGGACTCAGGCTGAATGCCAATACACATGAAGTGCTAACACCGGCCAATAATTAAACAGCTTAATACTATTAGTGTAACTACCAGGTATGTCTTAGGCTGCTTTTATCCGGAAACACTGCTGCAGCAACAAACACCATTATTCTAACATTATTCAGGGTGCGTGTAACTCTGCCTATGATGTACTCTGTTTCAGGGACTGTTTTATGTTAACTTGTTTTAAATTTCGAGCAGAAACACACAACACTGATCTTTTCCGTGGAACAATTGAAGTATCAACCCATTCAGGGAGCTAATGTTTTCTATCGATGTTCCCTGCAAACCCGGTGGACATAATTAAAGTATGCCCGTATGTGAAGAAATTTACAATAAATGTAAAAAATTGGAACAATTGACTTTTTATATGTACTTTTCACGTTCGTCTGCATAGGGCACAATTGAGCAATGGGAATTTCTGAGACTTTGTAAGCGCGCATCGTGCTAAAATAAAATTAAAAATATATAGCGTATAGCAGGTATTAGGGTGTGGCTTTTTATTTAGTTGAATTTTGTAGTGTTGTGTAGTTTACAACTGATCATATTTTCCCCCCATGGCAGCTATGTGGGTCCTTCTGGGTCAAGGTCCTTAACATGCATTTGGCATTTGATTGATTGATTGTAGGGTTTAACGCACCGACGTAACGCAGGCGATCAGGCTCGACGTAGTGGAGGGCTGCGGGCTAATTTTCACTACGTGCGGATCCAAAACGTGGGGTCCAAAATTTGGAAGCCTTTTCCTCTCCTTCTACATGCTGTGCTTATTTCAGAGAAAAGAGTATCTGGGCACTTAAGTGTGCTTGGGTGGTTTGACTGCGGAAGCATTATTTCTTTCTTACTCTGGCATATTACGGCCCCTGCACAAAATCTAAATATTGTAACCAAGGCCGTCTACTTAAGTCACAATATTTTATGAAGCAGCAGGCGTCACTACTTTTCGAATGTAACGGTTTAGGCAGGAAATACTCTTATAACAAGTGGCTTGCGCGCTGTGCTTCCATAACGTTTGCAATTTCAAAGGTGTCGTGAAATGCCTTCTGATTTTATTACGTCCATTGGACTTAACAACATGCAGCATGCAGTTCTTTCATGGGCTGGGTATACATACGGGTGTTTCATTGGTTTCACTGGCAGACAACTCCTGCAACATAAGCATGCACATATTTACTGTTGTCGTTCTGAGAAACATTAAGCCAGTAACCTTGTTTATCCTAATTGACCGTAGCCAGACTGTAGTGGCGTTTGCTCTTGGCCACTGTTTTCTTTCTGTCGGAGAAGAGGCATTCACTTCCAGTACTATTGGTACAGAGCTCGATTGCAAACCGGTATTTTGACTTCACTACTCGGCACTGCCCACAATCTTGGTTTCCACAGAAGACACGGTACCTCCTTTGTCGCGAGGAATCACGCAAAGGAACTTTTTTCAATAGCCGGCACAGCCGCGTGCCCCGTTCAATACGAGACATCTGATATGCCACATTTTGTTGTGTCGTCGGCTCTAACTAAATAATTCAATAATACAACTTTGTGGCAAGTCGAAGAGGTTTAAGGGGGCGGCTCTGCTCCCTTCTTATACAAAGTCTTCGGAAGTCATCCTGGCTCCAACAGGACCGAATTTTATGCCCGGATGGTATTTTACCGACAAGAGAAAAATTAGGGCAATAGAATCATACCGCTGCTCTCGACTATTGACGATGAAGGAGCTCTGTGTGCGCAGACCGGGCAAGCTTTCTGACGGCCACCATGCAAATTGTGTAATACCTCATCCAATTATTCATGGTCTATGTCTTCTGTTCTGCCACCACGTAACGCATTTGGTAGAGGGCGCGGAGTCAGCCTTATTCTGGCCACATCGTCGCCACGTTTCTTCCGGCGCTATCGTCGACGCTAGGTATGCCGTATAAGGGAGCGTCGTCCTGTTGCGAGAACACCTCGACCACGCCCACCGCCCCCAGTCCCCAGCCCTATCGTCCGAAGTCGCTTTCATCACTACCTTAGACGTTTCGTCGCTACCTTTACGACCGGCGTCGTAGCGGTACCAATTAGCACCAGCGGTGTCGCCGTTATCGGTGAAGCCAGGCGCTCATTTATGATTTTTCGTCCATCACATCACTAGCCTAATCGCACTCATTATTCTCTTTCTGCCTCGGTCCGGATGGTCGCTTGAACCTAGGGTAATGTTACAAGAAACAAAAAGGGCCTTAAAGAATACTGCTGGGGTCTTAACTATTGACGACGAAACTGTGTATGCGCGGCCTTGGCGAGGTCGATGATACCCGCCATGTATAAGGTATAAATACATTTTCCGCGTTTCTCGTGGCTGATGTCTTCTGTTCTGCGCAAACCGCAACAATTCAGAGGAGAATATGGCTGCATGCTAATTTTTTTTTTAGTATCTTGAAACCTATGCTGGACTGTGCAGAAACTGTGGTTGACGCCGTCCGAACGCGTCATTCTTACAGGTGACGAAGTTATGCAATAATCCTGGCATAGGAGTTCGTGCTCGATGGCTACCACCACCTCACCCAAAGTGCCGTGTGTGAAAGTTCCCTGTAGTACCACCCTCATTTCATCTATACCATTCGCAGTAACATAGCTCTCTTCTACTCATAATACAGAGCCACTCTGGTCTACAGCGGCCAAAAGCGACTATTTACCGCCGTTTATTTTCGATGTACAACATATAACTGCTTATAGCGCATTTCTGATCAGGCAGGGAGCAGAGGCATGCGCCTATGTTGCTGCACGAGCTATTTATTTACTCCACCGTTCATGATCATGATCCTCAAGTACCGTCACCATCAGTGCGACCGTCCTCACATTTCAAACTGCACGTATAGAGATCTTGGGATTCCTCACGCCTTTAACTTCTCTGAACAAACAGTGGCCAGACAACAATATTTAACGTCAACGTGCGGAGCAATCTTCATTGGTAAATAGAAGCCGTACTGAAGGGTGAGTACCCACCAGGTGGCCGACCCCCATTGCTGGCTACTACAACTCTGCCTGCTCCAAAAGGCTCGAAGATGTGTTTTGACGTTAAGCATACACAGCAATTTACAGTTACCTGTCAAGCGAAAATTGCACACCAAATCTTGACAATCAAACCAGAATTCACAAAAAGCTCGACTACTGCCACGTGACTGTCAATTTACCCCTTACGTGGAGATTGCAACTCAATAAAGGTGCCGCAATAAGCTAAAATTTGCGCCGTAAAACAAATAACGGCTTATGGTCACCGAACGCTTGTGGGCGGTGTTCAAGATCCCTTTCAAGGTCACATTGGAGATCAATAAGAAAACACACTAATCCTCAATATTCCAGACGGACACTTATTAGGACAGCTTTATGACGCTAGGGGCGGTGTAAGCCAAATCCAGCACTGATGCCTGGCGAACATACCTCATTTCCATCAGTCACTGTTGTACAGCAAAGGCCAATGTGGCACAATTCTTGCTCCCCCCAAAATGAAATAACTTTGTCTACCAAGCTGTTTAGAGGCAGCGAAAGCATAGCCTCGTTTGTGTAGTGAAGGTGCGGCCGCTTGTCGTGGGACATAATCCGTCCAGACGTATACGAAGACTCTTGTAGCGGAGCTCTCCGCGTGGTACAAAAATACCCTTAACTACATTCGGTTATGTATAAAACGGTGGCCAATGGTTTTACTTTCCAACGGCCACCAAGAAGGCGAATAACATGAGCCTCGTCTCGCTGCTTGTCCATCTACACAATTCTCGACCGTCAAAAAGCAGATTAAAAAGCATTTAATCAGCTATTATTTTTGCAAAATTATGAAACTTCTCCTGTGTTAAGGGGACCTCAACGAATCCTGTGCTTAAATACGTTTTGCGTCCGCAGCGTATGACTCATCTTTTAGTTTTTTATGTAACAGTAGAATCTCTATAAACGAAAATCGCTTAAAACGGAATTGCCGCTGAAACCGAACAGTTGCCTGGAATTTGGTTGGTTTTGTATTCAGATAACGTAAAAAACTCTCGGTAATCGGAACTAAAGTTCTCGCACCACCCTGTAAACGAAACCAGAAATGAAACTTCTTGTGAATCCACTGGCATGAGAATCAGCTTTTTACGGTTTCCGGCTGTTTCGTTCTTGTTTTTTTTCCTGTCCATGCTTTTTGGCCTGGTTAGCCTCGTAAGCCTCGTCTAGTAAGTGGTTAGCCAGTGTTAGCGCAACGAATGCAACATCGCAGTTCTTGTTCCAGTCGTTCGGTCTCCAGTCTAGAAGCCAGAATACAGGGCTCACCTCCTGTCGCCTCGTTCGTGCCATCATTGTGCTATTCGTTCTTATTAACACTTACCGTATTCTAAATTCGGTGGCTCGTAAGCACTCGCGAAGTTGAGGCCTCTAGCCTCCGTGAAGATGCATTTGCAAGGACTCAAACAAAATAAGTGACGCATTTTGTAGTGCACAGCGACTCATTGTTGCCAAATCAACTTTGTGAATGCTGTGCCTACGCTTCTTGTCGATTTTCTAGCTTTCTGAAAACTATCAGCTTCAGTCACTTTCTAGTGGTTACAATTCCATGAAATGCACTTAGAAGTGTGTACGCACGTAATTTTCACCTTAGAACGTCTCTCTCAGTAAACGGAACTCCTGTTACGGAACTAGGGAACTAATTTTTTCCGGTCCCTTGAAGTTTCCGTTTATCGAGAGTCTACTGTATTTGTCAAACAATAGTCCTGGCGCTATAGCTACTCGACTTTTTGTAAAAAAAATCATATTGAAGACACTTGGGCACATTCGCCACATCTAGATTTAAGGCAAAATAGTGCCCAGGAAAAAGCATAAAACATAAAAACAACACAGTTTTCATTTCTGCATAAATTGCAAAAAGAAAACTTGGAACGGCCATCGTTTTGCACTATACGCTATATACCATAGCTTTATGGTGTTCTATAATGGGAAACGTATTGGATGATACGCATTACTTAATTTTGTAATGGCCAACAAACATGGTTGTACTTTAAAACCGCATCGCTAGGTTTATTGAGTGTTTTGTTTCGTATTATATCAGAAAAAAACGTCTTTACAGGAAACATTTGCGATGATGGTATTTCTCTCAGCGCACAAACTTTATATATCAAACATAAATGAAGGCTAAATTTTGGCATGGTTTAAGCCCAAGAAGTCAGTTTGCGAAATCCGGGCACTACTAGCCAAAATAAAAATAACCAAGGCCATTGCGTCCTGCGGTTGTGGATGATTCGCAGAGCTGTACAGCTTTTGTCACCTAGTTGCCACGGCCCCATCGCCTTTGTTGTCGCTAATATTTACACTTATCCGAATGCTTCTAACTACATACACATTCTTGGTTATTGTCAATTTCGATGCACTTGCATGGCTGAGTGATCGGTTCGATCATATGGTGTGGCATCGCAAGCTGTATGTGTCTAACACAAAACATGTAAACAAGGGTTTATCACGCCTACGGAGAGACAGCCATTCTTTCCGTCCACCATTTTCAGGGAATTCGCAGGCCACTGATTTCCCACAAATATCTTAAACATTAGTTTTACGGGCGAAGCATTGAGCAGAAAAAGTAGGGCTTCAGTGACAGGACCTGCATGGCTGTGAATAAGGATCAGGGACTTAATACAGACGTAGTGTCTACATGGCAGCAGAAACCTGAGCGAGAATTGCACGCTTCCACGCTGCTATGAAGACGAACCATTAATCACTACCGCGCCCCAGCAGCAATCACGCTTATCATGCCTTGAAACGGGTACCAAGGGCATATTGTTACTTCCCGCAGTGCCGTTTCCCGTCGTGGGCACGTAATACGTGCGGACAGTTGCTAGAAGCCAGTCGTGTAAAGTATATGCTCTTCAGCTGGTCTTTTCAAAACCTATTTTAAACGCTTCTTAAGTGTATATTTTGTCCTGGCAAGCGTGAATCATTAACACGGCCAGTGGGGGAGGCAGCACTTAAAACAATAAAGTCTTTTGACTGAGTATCAGACAAACGGGGTGTCATCATTGCTTATGTACGAAATTTGAAACAAATTGCCCAACTTTTATATATATATATATATATCACATTATTTCGACCATTAAAGGACTAGTGTTACAGAATCTTGCCAGGTTTGCTCCATAACAGAAAGGAACATTATAATAAATAATACGCGGTGCCCATGTTTGCTAGAAGTATTACTTGCGTGGACATAGGTGGTCACAGCTGGGGTAACGCACTACATAGGGCTTGACAGATGTGCGGTCCGCGAAATTTTTGGCCTCAGTTATCTAGGGCTTAACAAGCCATTCCTTATGGCTGCGGTAGCTGGCGGTTGTCGTTTGCCATGAGTGTTCTATGGCATAGCGGTAAAAGGATAAACAGCGGCTTACCCGTAGAAAATAGCAAAGCTGCAGAATTGAAAATAGTGCATGTAGAAAAACTCTCCATGTTGTTCCACGCGGCCAAGAATTTGGGAAGTCTTACAGTAATGGCGGCAGCTTTGATTACAAGAATTACTACCAGGCCTTGCAGCGGCTGTGTAGACATGGCTGCGAAAACTCCCAGGTTACTAAATTGTGCTTGGCTGAAAACACAATTTCTGACAATCGCCACGAAATATTTTTTCGAACCCATAAAAGGAGGCACTGCAAATAACACGTCCATCCTTATGCAGCGGCCTCACATTCAGTATTTCGCATATGATCCCCGTACTGCACTACGTGTGCACCGAGCCGGTAGCTACAGAATGTAGTGATGAGGCAGAGCGCCCGCCGCGCCGATCCCGGTAGTACCATAATACAGTTATTTTCACGTGAAAACAAGAATGTACAACAAGCATGGTTAAAACGGTTCT